>JASCZW010004874.1:0-67611 GCA_034211315.2 Aedes japonicus
GCCTACCGACAGCATTAGACGGCGTTCCACAAAAAGAACTCCCTAACGCTTCCCAATCGAAGATTGGCAGATGATGCCCACCAAGCCAATGGGACGCAGAAAAAAACAATGCAAAGAGCAATCGAGATCGGAATCGCCAAAGCTAGTTCTCGGGCCATACGTAACAATCGTTCGCGCTTGATTCGAGTTCACGCTTACATGCACTAGCACTGAGCCTGCTCATCAATGTATCGGATCGCCCAGAGCCCACTTAGTTCCAGGGCGGTCGATTCCCAAAATAGCGAATATAACGATGTAAAATATCGATTCTACGTGACCGTGTCGTCTTCCGGTTGGCTTTTTCGTTCGACTCCTTTTTCCCACCCAGAAACAATGCCGGATGGACGGACGGACGAACAGGAAAGGGGACCTCGACACGTACATAAGTAAGTGCGTGTTTCCAGAGCATGTTGGCACACACATGGCGGGAGGGAAGGGGTATGAATGAGTGTGGTTTCATGTCGCAACGAGCAGCTTTCGATGCAGCACGTCAGTTCTATTTTTTTCCCGGAAATGCTGATTCACAACGATGGCGATAAATGAGAACGCCAGAGTGGAAGGGCTTCCCATTCTAAGCCGCTTTCGTTGCGGTTGGTCGGAACTGGAACTAGAGCGCGGGAGCTTTGATATCTAATACCCACTCGGTTGGAGTGTGCCAGTAGGTCTGTTTATGTGGACGCATGAGAATGGTATCATGTAGGTATTTACGGGCATCGGTCGGAACTGTTGCCCGAGGCTTTGCGTGGGAGTGTTCTATGATTAAGTGTTTATTTTGTTCGATAGATTCGACTGACGGGGTGGTGAGAGCTGGGGCAGAAATCAACATTAATTTGATTGGAAAATATTTATAAATACCAAACGATTTGTAATTACTTACGGCACGTACTAACTTGGTTCTTTTCAGGAAATGTGCTTGTGATGTAAACATAAGGTAAGTGTTCCGTGACGGGCAGGTCGACTCGGGCTTTGCTGTCAAAGCCGTATCGATTTTCTCCCGGAAGCACACTCAACAAGTCTCAGGCCGTCGGTCGTAAATTGCCCAGTTTTACGACCTCCGACTGGAAGTAATGTGCAAATCCGATACGCATAGTTTCGCATGGTTTCTTTCCCCCCAAAAAACTTATATCCGGATCGCAGAAGGCGACTAAGCATAACAGTATTCAAAGTGCAAAAAATATGGTTGAATTCGTTCGATTATAACATTAGAAAATTCTCATCGGACAGGTTCAAGAGCAAACCAATCAGCGAAGTGCTGGCATGCACCTCTGAATGTGAAAACAACTGATTGGCGAGAATCACGCAGATTGCAATTTAGCCTCCTCTGCAGCTTCGCGCCTTCCAGCTGAATGCAGGCATGATTTGTTATTGTTAGTATTGCACCGTGTCAGTCGCCATCCTCGTCCGGATGATAGACGCGTCTACCTTCGTCACTTTCCAGGGTCAGCACACTACAAGCCGCCACAGTGACCGGCCTTTGACTGAAAGTGCACGCACAGGCATTTCAACAACGTTCATTCGTTCGTTTGACCATTGTCGGGTTAGTGTGTAGGAATTGAACCCTTCATTTCGCAACCTCCGAATCCGATCGATTGGCTTGCCCTGTACCGAACCACGTTGGTGTCGATTTGTGTGTCCGAAAAAAAACTAGAAATGACAAAACGGACTGACGACTCTGATTCGCTACCTGACCGACCAGCAGGTCAGCTTAGAAAACCCCTTTGATATACGATTTTACCGACTCGGTCAATCCTACAACAGAAAGCGCACAAGGGAACAACGAAGGGCCCATACGGGTTGGGACAATTGTGTAATTTTTCCGTATGTCATGACAACATGCGGAGTGGTTGGGAGCTTATCGGCTTGTTGCGCAATTGTATTGTGGATGTGGGAAAAGGGCTTTCTGTCGTTCGACAACAGTTCGCACGGGTTGATCTTGATGCATTTGTTGTGCGATGAGTTTCGATTTGTAGTCAGATGAATGGTTTGAAAAGAACCAATGGATAACCACAAAATAGTAGCGGCGTTCGATTGGACCAAAAAAATTGCGGACTGAATTTTATCAGAATAAAAATAACATAGGTCGGCTATGAGGATGTCTTTTCTCAGAGTTGTAAAGGCTGACTAAAAGTAAATTGGTACGCCCCTCGCACGCCGCTAGCACGCCTCTAGTGTTGGGAATCGAAAATCTTTGACAGTGGTTTGTACACTTCTACAGTGTGTCTCACAATCGGTGTCACCTTTTTCAGTCTTGTTTTTTTTCAGCTGGGTAATTTTAGCAGCGGAATTGATCATACCCGTTTTTAGTGTATTCTTTTGCTAGCTTATCGCTGAAGATAAATGAGCGATTCCGTTTGTTTATATTTATCACCTACCATGGAAGCCATACGGGAGCATGTTCTAAAATTACATTTGCAAAAGCTCAGACCGTGTCAGTTATTCAATAGCCTTAAGCAGCTCGAAGTGAGTAACCGTTTAGTCGTACCTTGAAACGGTTCAAGGAAACTGGAAATGTTCATATTCAACACAAAGGAGGCCAGGAACTGCCAGGACAAAGATAAAGATCAAATGTGTGAGGGAGCGGATAAGACGTAATCCGGCCGTATCTGGCCGTAAATTGAGCAAACAATTTCAAATGTACCCTGCTTCAATGAACAAGCTCCTCAGCTGTGCGCCGACCTATTTTGAATCGTATATGGTATTTTTAAACGGCGGTGTGAATCGGCGCGTGTATAAATTATCCCCTCAACATATCCTCATGTTTATCCTTTTTAACTGTTTGACTTTTACGTGCAATGTTAACACTAAAGGATCACTCCAAGTCATATTTTGATAGAAAGCCGGGATATCCATAGTGTTATATGACTCAAGTCGATGAGTTGACGTGAAACAGTGTACAGGTATACCTCGATTTTATGAACCCTCGATTGTATGTACCCTCGATTTTATGTACTTCGATTTTATGGACATTTTACCTCGATTTTATGTACATGGTTTTTCACATGTTTCATTTTTTATTCAAGGACAGTTTTCGTATTATCTAAATTGTTTGTTCCCTTGGAAAGGAGACTTTTTCAATTGCGGGCACTCCAAAACTCACTTTCCTCAGGTTTTCCAAAATATACAGTGCTGGTGCTAGTACTTTTCGTTCGAAAATTCATCGTGGTATCAGACAGTCTGATCGATTAAATCCAAACCCTACATGATACAAAAATCCTGGGGATGAAGAAGTAGTGATTTAACCCCTCTGCCTAAAATTTTTCCAATTAGGTTATATCCATTGGATAATATTTGAAATGCTCGTTTTAAAAAGTGTGACGACATATAGATTAATTTAGAGGATTCTAAATAAAATGCTTGACGAAAAGGAGGAGGGTAGTTGTGTTTATAAACACGTTGCTTTTCGATTAATGGCGTGATCAATGAATGTTCCCTAATATAAATAACGAGGCAATTCAAGTGATTTTTAAATACTGTTCTCAACAGTAATGTTGAAATCATCTCAAAATGCAACTCACTGAGTCATTCAACGTGAGCGAAATCGCCTGTCGATTATACAGACAAAAAATCGCGCTTGAGATTCTCAGCCGAACTTTCATTATTCGTCTCAAATGAGCTTAACGATGATATCTCCCAAATTGGTCAAAGTTTTGCTTTGGTGGTGTTTCTTATTTTGAAGGCGTGATTTATTACTTCTACCAGAAAAATAAGAAGACGTCCCATTTATACAATGTAAGCACCGAGGAACAATCAATGAGTAAACCGGAATAAAAAAATCGGGCATGATTGTTATGCTTATGATTTCGTAGAGAAAAGAATCGCACTTGATAAAAATCATGAGTGAGATTTGAGATTTCGGTTTTTCAACATCACTGGTACTCAATCAATACTCACTCGTCTTCTACTCATCTACACTTTTTCCATCATTTTGATCTTAAAACAATGTTTTCTAGTTCAACGGTCAGATTAAATCTGGGTTATGTTGAACATGCGTCCCATTAGTATCTGATTGCCGTGTATTTTGACATTTTGATCGTTAGGAAGTTGTATCATCCTTCTATTTGAACCCAGTTTGTGCAGTCTGTAATCTCTAAAATGGCATTCTATTCAAATTCCAAAAAGTTAAAAAGCAACGATCGGGTATATCTCACAGCTAAAGTGAAGATTATCCATGATTTGGAAAATGGACTAACAGTTCATGATGTTATGGGAAAGTGCCAGCATGCAAAGCACGATCTACTATTAACAACATTCAGCGATCCAAATCAAAGATACTGAACAACATTGCAAATATTCAAGGAAGCATGGGTCAGCAAGTTACAGATTCTATTCATAGAAAAGCGCACTCATGTTTATCATTTGCAGCTCATCGTAAGTCTTTCAAATCCGCCCGCTACCCGAAAGTGGATGAGGCGCTTTACTCTCTGGTTTTTGCAAAAAGGCAACAACACATTCCGTTAAGCCAAGAAATGCTGCAAGTTCAAGCAGTGAAGTTTTCCAACGAGTTGGTGGGTGAAGGCAAAGTTTTGAAGTCGGGAGATATATCGCTAAATTTATCAAAAGACATGAAATTCGTCTTTTGAAAATTACGGGAGAGAAATTATCAAGCAACATTGCCATCGTTGACCAGTTTGTTCCAAAAGTTTGCGGCGGAAATGCGTTATAATGATTTGCTGCCAAGTCAGATCTTCAACGCTGACGAAAGCGGTCTTTTCTTCAAAAGCACGCCCACAAATACATACGTTCGACAAGGACTCTGATAACCGCACCTGGAAAGAAGGTGAACAAAGAAGCGTCTGACGTTTATGCCGTGTGCGAACATGGACGGTTCTTTGAAGTTGCCGCTGATGGTTATCGGGAAATATCTAGCCTCCGTGCGTTGAAGAATTTAAAAGAGCATTCCAGTTATCTATGCCGCATCCAAAAATGCATGGATGACCCGCGTACTGTTCAAAATCTGGTTTTTTGAGCATTTGTACCGAAAGTCAGAAAGTATTTGGTGGAAAACGGTTTACCTATGCGAGCAGTTTTGGTCTTGGACAATTGCTCTGCACATTTCAATGCAGATGAGCTCAAAACGGAAGACGGCGCTATTTTGGGCAGTCTTTTTACCGCCAAACACAACAGCGGTGCTTCAACCGATGGATCAGAATGTGATCCAAATGGTCAAATCACGGTACAGACAAATCATGATGCAGGAGATTCATGGACGACCTGGAGAATTTCATGACAACGTGAAGAAAATAAATGTTAAGGATGCCATCTTTTGGGTTGCGCAATCGTGGGATCTGGTTCCTCAAGCTTCTATTAGAAAATCTTGAATTGGCTGAACAACCCGGAGGAAGTAGAAGACGAAGATGAGGGTGCCTCTCTCTATGATTAAGGAGCGACTTCTGGAAATATCCGCTACAATCACTGCGTCAAACGTTATCGATGAGGAAAATGCTGAGTTTAAAGTCCTCAAAGATTCAGAAATTGTTGAAAAGTACTCAACCCTACAGCTGACGACGAATCGACGTACAACATCATGGATTGCAGCCTACCAGATGACGACAGCATGAACATTTTGGATTCTGCTAATGCGAAAGATGACCTTCAGCTGGTCTCGGACGAATCGGCACTGAAATCCGCTGATGTAATGATCCGGTATGCAGAAGAGAACGGTTGGCCTCTCAATTCGCATGTTTTCGTTGACGATGGCATGAGGCTGAAAATCTTCAGCGAAGATAGTGAATGGAAAATCATCTTGAGAAAATTGCCTTTGAATATCCGAATGTTTTCATTTGTTTGATTTTTAAGAGATTCAGAAGTGATAGAAATGTATGTAAATGAAAATTCCAAATAAAAATCAAATGAACTCAAAATTAGTGTCTTCTGAAACTTTGTAATACTTCTTCTTACTGTACGACGAAATGAAAAAAAAAATCTAAAAGGTTTGATGAATAGCTGGATGAGACTAAAAAGGTAATCCGATGAGATCGAAAACGTTAAAAGAACATTAACTGTAATGGAATCGTCAAATTATGAAAGAATTTTTTTTCGGCTAATTCCAATCCCTCTTTCTTTCCCTTATCAAATTTTCCCATACAAATTCGATTTCTCTTGCATGAAGCGAAAGATTTATTAGACCATTCCCACTCCTCACATTCCTACACATAATTTGTGAAAGGGATTGAAAAACTTAAAAAAATCTAGAATAAATGTTTGTGATTTGTAATAGAATAAAAAACAGAACCCATTTTTTCTGCTGTATTTTCCGAGTGGTAAATAAAAACTTTAACTAAAACTTGTATATTCTATACATTTTTTATCGAAATAATAAAAAAAAAATATTGCTTCGATTTTATGTACATTTCAAAATCGAAAATGTACATATAATCGAAGTATACCTGTATACACAACTACACTAAGGTTTTTTTTTACACGGGGGATATGTACTGTGCAAAAAAAAACCGCGTTAATTCCGGAATCCGTGTAAAAAAAGTACGCTAACATGCTAAGTCTTCTGCAACGAAAAACACTTAAGGCCGGGACATAAACCACGTAGACTCATTTTTGAAAATCTCAGACCCCCCTCCCTCCTCGTAGACTTTTCTCCATACAATTTTTTGAATTTTTGTATGGAGCGTAGACTTTGGTCCAACCCCTCCCTCCCCCTAGAAAAGTCTACGTGTTTTATGAATAGTCCCTTAGAAGATTTTGTGGAGAGTGGAATGGATAGTCAAGAGGCAAACGAGGGCTCCAGGGCCACAACACAAAATAGTTGTGTGGGGATAAGTGGGGATATTACAGGTATATTCAGGATGGTATACCTCGAGATCCTTAATATCTGCAAAGGGGCGGTCTTGAGCAAAGTTGTTCAAAAGGTCAAGGGTATTCAACAGATGGACCGTTCTGTTCGGAATTCCTCCACTATGTGGCGCTAGTGAGCATGCAAAATTTAGCATTTTCAACTTGTTCTATCTCATGATTGTGATAAGATACTAAGTTCTAGTTTTTGGCAAAGTTGTTCAGAAGGTCAAGGGCATTCAAAAGATGAAACTTTTTGAGACCATCTCTGCAATGCCCTTGACCTTTTGAACATGTTTGCTCGCACCTTTGAAGATATTAAGAGTCTCAAGATATACCATTACAAATATTCATGTTTTATTAGCACTTATCCCCACACACGTTCACTATTTTGTGTTGTGGCTCTTGGGTCCTCGTTTGCCTTTTGGCTTTCCATTCCACTATTCACAAAACCTTCTAAGTGTTTTTCATTGCAGAAGACTTAGCATGTTATCGCAGTATGATATTTTCGCGGTTTCCGGAATTAACACGGTTTTTTTACATGGATTTCGGTATTAGCTTGTTTTTTTTTTCACACGGGTTAACATTACTTAACATTATAGAATTTGTTCATCACAAGTAGACGGGGAATTCGGCTTATGTCTTTATTCAAAAACTTAACCAGTTTCAGATACGTAAGTATAAGTAACTAGCTGAACCCGGTGCGTGCGCTGCTACGCTTGCAACTAAATGAAGGCAAATTTAATGTACATAACTGGCACTTTTATGGTTTTTTTTCGGAATGAGTTTTTTTTTCTTGAATAAGCAATGGTTCAACCTTCTATCAAAACATGCTTCTTACCCGAGAAATACACGTTTTGTGTTTAAATATCCTGGATAATTCTCATTTTTGGTAGAAATTTGTGTTTCATTTGTATGGCAGCCCTCCCTTCCAGAAGGCGTGGTTTCTCAAAACACCATACAATGATTGCCTTCAAAACCCCCCACATGCCAAATTTGATTCCATTTGCTTGATTAGTTCTTAAACCATCACACGGGGCTCTTCGATTATAATAAAAATTTGGCGTTTCATTTGTTTGAACCAAAAAGGGGAGTGGTCTTGAACCACCATAGAAACATTCTTGCCTTCAAAACCCCCCCACATGCCAAATTTGATTCGGTTTGCTTGATTATTTCTCGAGTTATGAAAAAATGTGTGTCTCATATGTTTCAGAGCCCCCCTTCCTGAGAGAGTAGGGGTCTCAAACAATCATAAGAACCTTCCCCAGCCCCAAAAAACCCTTGATATAATTTTTCACGTTGATCGGTTCAGAAATGTCCGAGTCTATAAGGGTCTGACAGGCAGACAGAGAGAGAGAAATTCATTTTTATGTATATAGAAATCTACCCTCCAAATTCCTCCAAAATGCCAAATTTGGTCCCATTTGCTTGATTTGTTCTCGAGTTATGCTGAAATTCGTGTTTTACTTGTATAAGAGACCCCTCTTTCAGTGAGCGGAGGAGTTTCAAACCACAATAGAAACATTTCTTGCCTTCAAATACCTCCACATGCCAAATTTGGTTCCATTAACTTAATAAGTTCTCGAGTTATTGTATGGGAGCACCGCCCCCCAACCTTACAGAGAGAGAGGAGGGGTGTCGAACTATCGTAGAAACATTTATTGCCTTTAAAATCCCCTCATGCCAAATTTGGTTCCATTTGCTCTATTAGATCTAGAGTTATGAAGAAATTACAGTTTCATTTGTATGACAGCACCCCTTCTAGGAGAGGAGAGGGGTCTTAATGCACCATCAAAACATATTCCTCCTCCAGAAAACCCCACATGCCAAATTTGGTTAAATTTGCTTGATTAGTTCTTGAGATATGCAGAAAATTCTGTTTCATTTGTACGAGAGCCTCCCTTTCTAGAAAGAGGAGGAGTCTCTGACTGCCATAGAAACATTGCTTGCCTCCAAAAACTTCCGCATGCTAAATTTGGGTTCCTTTGCTTGATCAGTTCTCGAGTGATGCAGAAATTTGTGCTTCACTTGTATGGGAGCCCCCCTTTCCAGAGAAGGGAAAAAAAAGAAGAGAAGAAGAAAAAAAGAGAAATATAAAAATCTTAAAATCTAGAAATCTAAAAATTTTAAAAATTCAAAAATTTTATAATCTAAAAATCTCAATATTTAAAAATCTACTAGAAATCTAAAAATCAAAAAATGTAAGAATCTAAAAATCTAAAACATTAAATATTTAATCTGATATGGTAATCTGAAAATCTAAATATCTTTAAATCTAAATATCTAAAAATCAAAAAATCCAAAAATTTAAAAATTTTCATATCTGAAAATCTAATAGAAATCTAAAAATCAAAAGATCTTAAAATCTACAAATCTTAAAATCTAAAAATCTAAAAATCTGAATATCTTAAATCATATTAGAAATCTAAAATTCTAAAAATCTATAAATCTATAAATCTATAAATCTATAAATCTCAAAATCTCAAAATTCAGAGATTTTGAAAATCGGCCACAACATTTTTCTTTATACACTCTGTGCATTGTCGGACCAAATTAAAAAAAAACCTGACAATAATAGAAGAAAACCCGCCAAAGCCGGCATTTCCCTATCTTAAATCTGAGAATAGAAATAATCATATATTTCAAAATTTCAAGATTAAAAATTGAAGAAACTTGAAGTATCAAAACCTAAATAGATTACCAATAAAAAAAAAACAAATTGCTATAAAAATCATATATTCAAGAGCTTAAAGATCCAAAGATAAATCAAATATAAAAGAATTCAAAGGAGCAGTGAATTATACCGGACTATCAATATTTTTACAACATTACTACAATCACGTAAAGGGTGTCCACGGTGAAATTGCCACACTATGAAATTGCTCTAACTTTTTAACCGTTGGATAGAATTTAATGAAAATTTGGGTGGATTTAGTTCATAGTGCATTATTTCTTGCAAGTTTTCAAGTCCTGTGATCAAAACTCGCGGAAATGGAGTCGAAAGAACAGCTCGTGCGTGATAAAATCTTGCGCATTCATCACGAGAACAAGGATCTCTCGCATCGTTCCATCGCTAAAACGTTGGGAATCGCGAATTCCACGGTGTCGCGAGTGATTAAGCGGTTCGAGGAACGGTTGACCACCGATCGGAAGCCCAGAAGTGAAGGAAAAAGTATTCCGTACAACACCAAAAGTCACAACCGCGTAGTTGGGGCCTTCAACCGAAATCCGAACGCCTCCGTTCGGGATGTGGCTAAGAAGCTGCACCTAAGCCGAAGTTTTGTCCAGAAGGCCAAAACTAAGGCTGGGCTTCGAACATTCAAGGTACAAAAGGCCCCTAATCGCGACGAAAAGCAGAACAAGTCCGCCAAAACCCGTGCCAGAAAGTTGTACCTCAACATGCTGACGAAAGTTGAATGCTGCATTATGGACGACGAAACATATGTGAAGGCCGACTTCGAACAGATCCCCGGCAACCTGTTTTTCACGGCCAAGGATAAGTTCAGCGTTCCGGAGCATGTCCGCACTCAGAAGATGTCCAAATTTGTGAAGAAATTTCTGGTTTGGCAAGCCATCTGCACGTGCGGGAAGCGGAGTGCACCTTTCGTGACCCAGGACACGATGAATGGACAGGTGTACATAAAAGAGTGCCTCCAGAAGCGGCTGCTTCCTCTCCTGAAGGCCCACAACGTCCCAACAATCTTCTGGCCGGATTTGGCCTCATGCCACTACTCCAAGGACGTGCTGAAGTGGTATGCGGACAATAAGGTCAATTTCGTGCCGAAAATGTTCAACCCTCCCAACACTCCGGAGCTCCGCCCCATCGAGAAGTACTGGGCGATTATGAAGCAGCACCTTCTTAAACGACCTAAGGTAGTGAAGACAGTCGAGAAACTGAAGAAAGTATCGGTTTACATGCAAAAAACGGTTGATTCACAGGTTGTGCAGAATCTTATGGCCGGGGTTAAGGCCAAGGTGCGGGCATTTGCGTATGGACTGTAAATAAAATACGAGTAAAATGGTAAAATGAAGTTTAATAGTTATTTCTTAATCCCTGAAAATTTGATGGCAAGCGGATGAAAACTCGCATTTTGCGAATCAATTTTGTGTGTGACAATTTCATCGTGGACACCCTTTATAAAAGAGAATCCGCTGATGCACTGATTTACCGGTTACTTCAGTGGTTACTCAAGTTATTTGATTCGAGATTTGTAATGTCCATAGTCAATGCTTACATGGGTAGCCTTTGTGCGATGAGAATTTTACGGAAGAAGTGATTGTTTACGTTTGTCAGTTAGGCCCTCATGAAAAATCTTTGTCGATATAATAAATTTAATAAACACCCCTTATTTACACAGTCTTGACTATTCTATGCAATAATCTGGTATGTCCAATCACTGTTAATTTACACCGATCGTTAAAGATGGTTTTTGAACTTTCTCACGCCCAACAAAATGCTATCATGGTGTGGAAATAAACTCTATTTGTTTTAGACTACGAGCTATATCACTTGATATAGCGAATCTTGAAATGACACGTCAGATGCATTTTTCCAGTGAAAAGTAGATTAACGAACATTGATATGAAGCTAGTCTATATCAAATGATATAGCTCGTAGTCTGGACGGCACATTACATTATCTCTTCTTTTTGACAAAATTATGAAATAACATTAAAAAATATTACTGATTCGTTGATTATGAAGAAAATATGAAAGTTTGAAGGTTACCTTTGCCCAACCATATTAAATATATTATCTAAGCATAAAGGGTGTATTCGATAAAAATGGCATACACATATATACTCATCAAAATTAAACTGATTATCGGATTTTCTTGAATTTTTTAGGGAATGAAGAACTACTCATGAGTTTTGATTTACAACATTTGTTTTATTCAATTTCGTCTCCCATCCCGAATGCCCGCACCTTCCTTTTCACTCCACCCATCAAGTTTTGTACAACCGATTTTCCCAGTGTTTTTGTTGTTTTTACCTAAATTTTCTTCAATTCTAGCTCTGTTTTTATAGTTTTGGGATGTTTGCGAAGTTCCGTTTTCATAATTGCCCAGAATTTTTCAATTGGACGAAGTTCCGGTGAATTTGGTGGGTTCATATCCTTTGGCACAAAATTGACTCCGTTGGCTCGGTACCACTCCAATACGTTTCGAGCGTAGTGGCAGGATGCTAGATCAGGCCAAAACAGAGTTGATCCTTTGTGCTTCTTAACGAATGGCAAGAGCAGCTTCTTAAGGCACTCTTCCGTGTAAATCGCACCGTTTATTGTTCCGGAAGAGATGAAGGGAGTACTTATTTCACCACATCCGCAAATCGCCTGCCAGATTAGAAACTTCTTTGCAAATTTCGATAGTTTCTTCTTTCGAACATCCTCCGGAACATCGAACTTCGACTTGGCAACGAAATATTCTTGCCCAGGAAGTTGACGGAAGTCGGCCTTGACGTATGTTTCGTCATCCATCACGATGCAACCGGATTTGGTGAGCAGCTTCGTGTAAAGTTTCAGGCGCGGGTTTTCGCAGTGATGTTTTGTTTTTCATTCCGGTTTGGGGCTTTTTGCACTTTGTAAACATGTAAACCAGCACGCTTCATGGTTTTCTGCACAAAACCGACTGACACCTTAGACTTTTTAGCGACATCTCGAATTGACATGTTTGGACGGTTCTTGAATTGTTGTACGACTTTCCTGGCCATTTTACTGTCCATTGGACCACTTTTACGACCACTCCCTTCCTTCCTTTGGACACTCAGACGCTCCTTGAAGGTTCTTATTACACGAGACACAGTTGTATTTGCAATTCCAAGCCTTTTAGCAATCCACCGGTGGGACGCCCCTGGATTTTGATTGTGAGTGCACAACATTTTCTCACGGACAATTTCTTGTTTCGACGACATGACTGGAACTACTGAATGTATAACTATGAAACTTGGCAGATGTAAATAATACACTATGCATAAGATCTACTCAAATTTCTAGGTTTATTACTCATACGATTCAAAAGTTACAGAAGATTTTCTGTGTGCCATTTTTATCGAATACACCCTTTATTATAATTGATAGTTTTCATTCTATTGATTTTACTTCATAGTTGAGGTTATAAATCAGCATCAAGCCGCAAATAGTGAATAAAATCATTTTATCAAATTTCAATCATGTTACAAACATTTTCAGGATACTTCAAATCAAGATTTTGGTGAATTGCTGGAAACAAACGAAAACGTGCTTAAAAGCGGAACCACAGAACTCTACACTTTAACACTCTACAACATTTCTTGCACTTCAGGATCAACCGAATGAAGATCATATATAATAGATACGAACGCATGTTGTATTTTCATGTACATAAATATATACACTATTATATAAATATTTCATAGGAATGGGAGGGACCATCAGGGCACCCGATTGAGGCACCCTGGATGGGGAGAGTGGAAATGCCAACTTCCCATTGCTAACAGTTTGTGAATAGAGGGCGGGCTCATGTCAGATTGCTCGCTCTTTTGACCAATTGTACAATCTTGTTGCAAGGAGATTCTTTATATCCCTGTCGATACGTGTAAGTGATGTTGCCTATCGATCCACCCAACCCCTTTTTTAAGCCCTTCATGCAATGGCATGATTAGGATAATCAGTGGTTATTAAGGCTTGATCAAGTCTAACAGCGAGGAGAGCCCATGGCTGTCGGACTTAGTTTCCGTGCTACAATGGGTGGTAGTACATATCAAACATCATCATACATCATACAAATTAGTCCACACTGACATCATGCAAAACTATACTTAATAAAAGCACCAAAGTATAAAATCTGAGTGGAAAAACATTTCATTTTGACTATATCTGATTGAATCGTATATGCTGACAAAATCGGGTCAAGAAGGTGACACAGGTAGGGGGCAGACAAAATCAAGTCATCACTTTAAAACGATTCAAAGTAATACATTCAAGAAGACGCCAGAAATCTAAGCTCCAATAAATACACAAGCAAAACATAAGAGACTGACCATCCGATAGAGAGTGCCACCAGAAAAACTTGAATCCTTTCGACGAAGTGAAACATATTTTTCTATTGATCATATTAGTAACAAAACAGAAAAATCCTTTCTTCTTCGACTTTAACCGTGCCGTGTCTGAAGACGTGAGATTGAAGTCCGGTTAAATCATGGTTTGAAGATTCCCTTCCATTGTCAAAACCAGACATCGATGGCCCTTTTTCGTATTTCTCGATCTTTAATTTTCTTTTCTCATATTCATACCAACACAAACAACAACCCAATTGTTTCACGACTCAAGTCCATTGAAAGACGACTTGAAAGCTGTTATCTAACTCAACCCTTCAAACGTACCCAACTCCCGTTCCTCGCCATGCATAGTCATTTCGACAAAACAACTTAATCCCATTCGAGACCCACATTTGACAACAGTCACAGTCACGTAAAATCGGTTCACACCGCGAGCCAGCCGCGGTGCTCGAGATTGTTACAACTAAGCAATGGTGGTGGAAACTTAACCATAATATCGTCGTCTCAGCGGGGTCTCAACCAGGCAGACTTTCAAGTGGGTGACTTTATTGGATTTCATATTTTTCGCTCAAGCTGTCGGCTAGGCATTGCAGGCAAGCAGGCAGGATGAAACGAGCTGAGTGGTACTCAGAACTGGTAACTCTGAACAACCTTCATCGTCGTCGTCGTCGTCGTCGTCGTCAGTCAGCCAGTTAGTCAGTCAGTCAGTCAACGCAGCCAGCCAGCGCCTTACTTGCTTGCTTGCTTGCTTCAGGCTATACGGTTTCATGTTCATTAAATGCGAGAAAAAAAATTCTCGTTGAAATCCCTTGACGATGGCGGTGGAGATAGATGCCGGCAAATGAAGTCAACTTAATGCACACCGTGTGGTAACTGGAGTGTGCTCATCGTTAACCAGGATGGCATTTTTCCTTGAGCAGAATAAGGGACCAGAGGAATGGAATGAAACGGTTTCCTATTTGGATGGTTTTCGAATAATGGGGATCGGTTAAAGGATCTTGTTCAATGATCAAAAGAGAACGGAAATGACGACGACGTGAAGGTTGACCACTTTCTTGACTATTTTTGCTTTTGTCGGTATCGATATAGTTGTGAAGCATTTCCTTCTTTCTTCTTTCTTAGCATTTCAAGCTTATTGCTTTCGCAATTAGCTTATAGCTTGCTCTCACCTTAGTGTTCTAAATGCACTTCCACAGTTATTAATTAAGAGCTTTCGATGCCAGGTACAATTTTTGCATTAGTATGATTGTATGAGTTTACAATATTGTTGTTCTATAAGAAGATGTTTATTTCAAACAACTAAATAAAAGATCAAGCTCATTTCAATTTTATGTAGCAAAATGTGCCGTAGGAAAATTTGATATTGATATTATTCATCATATAGTTAAATTCTAATCCCTCGAAATATCTACTGTTTATAAAATATGAATTAAGTCAGCCTTGAAGCACTTAAATATGAAGTGAGTTAGACCTGAATCACGTAAATTTGAGGTGAGTTCGTTCTGATTTATTTCAATATGAATAAAATTAGACCTGAATCATCTGAATGTGAAGTAAATCAGGCCTGAATCACTGGAATATGAAGTGAGTCAGCCTTGAATCACATGGTTATGACGTGAGTTAGACCTTAATCTCTTGAATATAAAGTAATCAGACCTGAATCATTAGTATGGATCTGACCTGAATCAATTGAATGTGTGGTCAGTCAATCATGAATAACTTGAATTTGAGGTGAATCCGTCCTGAAACACTAAAAAATGCAGTAAAGCAGACCTAAATCACTTGAATACGAAATAAATCGGACCTGAAAAAGTATTATTACTTGAATGTTAAGCCTGTTAGTTCTAAATCACTTGAATTTTAGGTGAGTCAGTCCTGCATCACTTGAATATAAAGTGAATCTGACTTGAATCACTTGAATATCAATTGAATCAGGCCTAAATCAATTGAATAAAAGGTGAATCGTACCTAAAAAATGCCTGATCACTTGAATGAGAAGACCGTCTCCTAAACAATTTGAATTTAAGGTGAATCAGTCCTGCATCACTTGATTATGAAACGAATCTGACTGGTAGCACCTGAATATTAATTGGATCATAAATATGATAAATGAAATATGATGTCGATCAGGCTCGAATCAGTTCTGAATTACAACTACATAAATATGCAATTAATAAGACCTTAATCAGATGAATATAAAGTCAACCAGACGAATCACTCGAATGTGTGGAGCGTCTTTCCTAAATCACTTGAATTTGAGGTGAGTCATCCTGTATCACTTGAATATGAAGTGAACCAGACGTGTATCACTTGAATATAAAGTGAGTCAGCCTTGAATCACAAGCATATGAAAATCATAAGACCTTTATCACATTAACATGAAGTGAGTTAGACCTGATAACTTTAATGTATTGTGAGTCAGCCCTGACACACTTGCATTTGAGGGGAGTCACTTCTGAGTTTCTCAAATATGAACAAAGCAGCCCTGAATGACTTGAATATGAAGTGAGTCAGCCTTGAATCACTTGAATATTATGTAAATCAGATTAATTTCAGAATCAAATCTAAAAAGTTTATAATCACTTGGATGAGAAGTCAGTCAGTCCTAAATCAATTGAATTTTAGCTGACTCAGGCCTGAATCACTTGAATACGAAGCGAATCAGGCCAACCTAAAGGGCGAACACGAAATTATTGCGACACATTCAACAGGGCATAACTTTTTTACCATTGGGTAAAAATCCACCAAATTTTGCACACTTTCTCATTGATGTGTATTGTTTACATGCTGTCAAACTCGAAGTCGTGTTTTTCGATTCAACGAAAATGGAGGTGAACCAACGCGAGTCGAGAGAACAAATTCTTTCCAAACACCTGGAATTTCCTGACCTGTCGCACCGGCAGTTGGGAAAAATGTTGAACATTCGCCATTCAACCGTCTCCAGAGTGTTGAAGCGGTTTCAGGAGCGGTTGACGCTGGACCACGGCAAAGGAGCTGGAAGAAAACCGGGACCGAAGAACAAAAAGACGGAGGGAAAGGTGATGCGGATGATTAAAGCAAATTCCAACGTCTCAAGCCGTGATTTGGCTAAAAAGATCGGCATGTGGCAGAGCTACGTCCAGAATGCAAAGAAGAGAGCTGGACTACATACATACAAGATACAGAACTTCCCAAACCGCGATGAGCGGCAACAATCGACGGCTAAAACTCGGACACGGAAGCTCTACGAGAAGATGCTGACAAAATATGGCTGCTGTGTGATGGACGACGAAACGTATATAAAAGCCGATTTTAAGCAAATTCCGGGGTTGGAGTTTTTCACCGGCAAGAGCAAGTTCTATGTGGACGACAAATTTAAGAAGAAGAAAATGTCGAAGTTCGCCTCCAAATATCTCATTTGGCAGGCCATCTGCTCTTGCGGACTGAGGAGTGAGCCTTTCGTGACAAAGGGCACAGTAAATGGCGAGATCTACAAATCTGAGTGCCTCGAGAAGCGCCTTTTGCCGTTCTTGCAGCAGCACGACGAAGCTCCGCTATTTTGGCCAGATTTGGCATCATGCCTCCATCATCATCCTAAAAGTGTCCTGGAGTGGTATGAGGCCAATTCTGTCCATTTTGTTCCAAAGGACATGAATCCGCCAAACTGTCCGGAGCTGCGCCCAGTGGAGCAGTACTGGGCAATGATGAAGCGGGAACTTCGGAAGTACAAGAAGACAGTCAAAGACGAGAAGGACATGTTAAGAAAATGGAAAAGAACTGAGAAACTGGTACCGGATGACACTGTAAAGACTTTGATGGAGGGCATCAAGCGAAAATGCGTTCAATTTTACACTCAAGGCTCCATCGATTAACTTTTCTTTTGATTTTTGAAGTAAATATATGTATAAAACTACCCTAAAATTTTGGTTTGATTCTAAACATTATAAGAAAACTGGCATGACATTTTCGGTGTCACAATAATTTCGTGTTCGCCCTTTAACCCCTTCGGAAAAACTTTTACGACTCGAAGACTCGAACTTTCTGTCTTATCAGAATCACGAAATGAAACAACCTTCTACCTTCCGGATGCCTTGTCCTCATGAATAACTTTGCCGAAGATAATAACATTCAATCTTATCAGAATCACGAAAAATCAGCCATATCTTTTTTCACAAAGCCGTGCGGTAGTTGAAACAACCTCTATTCGGTTTTCCAAGAAATTTCACATTGGACTGACCTATTTGTTTTTATCTTGAGCCACTTCGAGCAAAGATATCTACAAACTATTCAAGAATACAAGGGGAAGTGGGGTAAGACCAGCCATATCTTCGTTCACAGAGCCGTGCGGTGGCTGAAAAACCCTCTATCCGATTCTCCAGGAAATCTCACATGGGATAAGCACTATTTTGTTGATCTTGAGGCTCTCCGTGCGAAGATATCTATAAATTATTAAAAAATATATGGGGAAGTGGGGTAAAATAAGCTCTATAACTCCACAACCATATCCGTTTGGCGATTGAAACCAGTTCCAATCGATTTTCCAAACAATTTCCAAGCGGAAATTGCCTTGTTTGCAAGCCGCGCTAAAATGCGACAAAAGTTACTGATTTTTTCCTTAGTTTTCATCAGTTCTTGCCCACTTGTGCACCCCTTGGAGTTTTAAGAAGATTTTCCAACGTTCCACTGAAACAGAAATCTATTGACCGACTTGCGAGGGAGGGCATAAAAGATCACATCGATGGAATGAATTATGGAGCTATTACTGTCATTTATTTAACGACACTGATTGTGTCAGATTAAAGGCAGACTAAAAGTAAATGGTATGCTCAAAATTCGTGATTCAATAAGTCCATTAATAGTTTGCTTTACAGTATTTTTATTAAAACTTCAAAATTACATTTCTTCAGTTCGAACGAAATCTCGAACCTCCTCTTGATGGAGCCCATCAGCGCCTGAACAGTGGAAATGGGCACGTAATCAGCGCATTTTCTCCATTTTTCCCGCATTTGCTGGATGTCCTTGACTGCCCCACCGATTTGTCGAAGTCGCTGCTTTGCAATTGCCCAGTATTTTTCGATTGGTCGAAATTCCGGACAATTCGGAAGAATCATTAGCTTGGGGACAAAATCGATCTTGTTGGCAGTATGCTACTCCACAACGACCGTGGAGTAGTGACAGTTGGCCGAATCGGGCCAAAAGATGACTTTGCCCCTATGCTTACAGATGAACTGCAATACACTGAGGTTTTTTTTTACACGGTTTGATTTTGGCGATAACTCCAGAACGGAACAACTTGTCGACCCAATTCGAGTCACATTTTGCGTTTCGGGCAAAAAGTAATCATATGGCCGTTTTTCAAAAAATTCACAATTTTTGGTGTAAAATCTCAAAATTTCAAAAACTGTATTTTGACCATGGCATGGAAAGGTAAAGCATGCAAACAAAATCGAAGCAATATCAAATGTTTAAGCATGTGAATTTGTCAACTCTATTTGGTCTTTTTTTACACGGTTCCATACTAAAAGTAGAACGTATCCCCCGTGCAAAAAAAACCTTTGTGTGTATGACAAAAGTAACACAAAACTTATTTAACTTTCCAAAAAGCTCTCAGAAAACGATCTTGAAGACGTTTTTCAATAAGCGATAAACATACTCAAGGAAGCTTATAAAACAATCCCGAATGTAGTACCTCAAAAAGTCATTCAAATTAAGGTTTGTTGAGGAATACGGGGAATTTTCGGAGCACAGTCATTAGGCCGAACGGGTCAGTAGACCGAAAGCTGAATGAGCCACTAGGCCGAATTTAGGAAAGTTTAAGATTGAACTTAATCGCTCCTTGTTTTTTTTTTGCTTTTCGTAGGACTTCAGTTTCTCCCACTTTTAAAACTTGAAATCCGTGAACATTACTCTTTGAAGATTTTCACATATTTGAAGTAAAGCGATTCTTATCAACACAGAAAGCAATAATTAATGCTAACAAGAGCGTACAATTCTCGCTCGTTCAATTCCAAGCCAAAGGAGGCGTTAACAACGAAATTGTTTGCAATCTTTCATGCGATATCCAAAAATGTTTGCAATCTTTCATACAATAGGCTAGATTCAAGCGTTATCTGGCTTAAATTTACTTGAAATTTCCCATTATTTTATGCCAAATCTAGCATTCCTTTAATGTGCATTAGAAAACGCAGAAAATTCAATGTTTCTTTTTATCTGTGAAGCAGAAACAAACAATTCCAGTCACTCCATCAATTTAGTGTCTTCTTTTAACTGTATTAAGGCAGATTTCAGCCTTAGGGTAGATCACTACCAGAGGCAGGTAATTCCACCTCAAATATCGCACTCATGAACACATTACCTGGGAGGTACTGCTTTACTTCCCTTTCGAGGCAAGACGTGACCATAGACCCACTGAATTACCAAGTAACAGTCGTGCTTACCACTACTTCACCGCACAGTGGGGCAGTGAACCCAGTGGTGTGGCCAAAACCTCTAGCGCCGCGTGTATGCTTCCTACAGGTTTCGAGTTTCGGGAAAGTTTTCGAGAAAGTTGTTTAGTTGAAAAAGCGCCATCTTTTGACGGTTTCGATTAGTACCTATTTCCTCCGCATAGGTGGCACTCGATTCTATATTTTTAACGGAATGTATTAGAAGGATGTTTTTTTCCACAAAGTTGTTTATTACATCATGCTGAGACCTATCCTACACAGAAAATAAAATATTGGCAAACTTTTAAAAAATACCGCAAAAAGTGGTTTTCACTATTTTTTGGCGAATAAAGATCTACATTATAAAATGTCATTGTTGCAATATTGTCAAAATGCTGCAACTTGTTCGTTTTAGACACTTTTTGCGATATATCATACATGAATACAAATTTATTTACAATAATGTTGTAAAACAGAGGTGTTTTAAATAATAATTACTCTAAATATAGCACAAAGCTGCAGTCAAATTGAGCTTGAGAGAGCTTAGTGTAAACGTGGTTAGATATTTTAAAGCATGTAGTTCATCAGGGAAGTGCAGGGCTTTTTGTAAAATATTATTTTAAGGAGTCTATCGAAAAGTAGTTATAAACATTCGATGCGTTATTACGCATAAACTACTGTATATATTTTTAGCGTGTAAGCGCCATTTGCTTTGTTTACATGTCAAAAATGATTATTCGGTTCATTCATTTCCGTTGATAAAGTTGTATTCAAAATGTCGCGAATTGAATTTGAGACTAAAAGAAAATTCTGCACACTTGGTGCACCGAAAAGGTGTTACTTACAGCCAGATTGCGAAAAGAGTAAATGTTCACCCGGCAAGTGTAAAACGCATCATCGAAAAGTTTGGTAAGGAGTGCTCCCTCAAGGATTTACCAAGAAGTGGCCGGAAACCCGGCTCCAGCAACCCCGATTTGGACCAAAAGTTGTGGATTATATTCAACGGAACAAATCTGCCTCTACTCGCGATCTAGCCAAGAAGTTCAGGACCAGCATCGGAATGATTCAACGAATCAAGCGCAGGAATGACTTGAAGACGTACAAAAAAGCAGAAAGTGCCCAAACAAACTCCGGAACAAAAGTCTCGTGCCAAAACCAGGGCTCGAAAGCTGTACAGCTGCATTTTGGACAATGTCGACCAGTGCATTTTGATGGATGACGAAACATACGTTAAAGAAGATTCAAGAACGCTACCGGGGCCGCAGTTTTATACTAAATCTGTTGGGGAACGTGTGCCAACCGCAGATACGACTGTTGCGATGGAGAAATTCGGTCAGAAGGTGCTCATTTGGCAAGCTATTTGCACATGTGGCTTGCGTTCTTCAATTTTTCTATACAAAAGGAACTATAAATGCTGAGATTTATCAAAAGGAATGTTTGAAGAACAGGTTGCTACCATTGTATAGAAAGCACCAGTCCCCTCCTCTCTTCTGGCCAGATTTGGCATCGGCACATTACGCCAAATCCACTCTACAGTGGCTGACGGAGAATAACATCAAGTTCGTAGAAAAAGACATCAACCACCAAACTGTCCCCAGTTGCGACCGATCGAACGCTATTGGGCAATAGTCAAGCGTATATTTAAGAAGGATGGTACAGTGTCCCAAAACATGACCGATTTTAAGAAAAATTGGGCAGCGGCATCCAGGAAGTGCACAAAGGTCACTGTGCAGAATTTGATGGCAGGTGTCAAATCAAAGGTACGGGCATTCTACAGAAATGAACATGATGACTAGTTTTTCCGTTTGGATCTTTTGTAAACATGTTAAGCTATAATAAACTGAAATAGTATGTTAATTTTAACCATGTTTTCATGCCTATTTTATTATTTGGAAGTTTATAACTACTTTTCGATACACTCCTTAATATATCTAGGTTTACTTCTTTCAACTTGATTATATTTTTTGAACCGTGTGAACAGCAGAACTAGTAATTTTTAGAATTTACTTGTTTTTTTTGTCTAACTAATGTGTATAAATCCAGAGCATAGATTTCTTCATATAAAACAATATTTAATAGTGATGTAAATTTTCCGTCTAATGTGGAGCGTCTATAGCGGCCCAGTTGTAGGAAGGATCTCAGATTGTTACGAAACTTTGTCCACGCGTAGGGTTCATGAATTTAAAGATTATATATTAAAAGATTCAGGGTTGCCAGTTTTCCTATAAGATTTTCCACAGTGAATGAAAATTGCTTGGAAAAGCCGGAAAAAACATTTTCTGAGTGATGTAGAAGGAGATGTTCGCTCATCACCATGAGGCACCAAAAGTGAACATTAATGGTTTGGCTAGAATGAAAGATATTTCTGAAAGGATTTTCTGAGTTCAGGTATACCTCGATATGTACATTACATCAAGTTTCTTACTTCAAATCGCAATCGCATAAAAACTACTGATTTAATCTCCATTTTCATTTGACTATAAGAAAGAGCAGTTTCTGTTCTTTCTTTTGGTTGTATTAGATTTCAGATACAATCAGTAGTTTTTAGGCAATTTCAATTTGAAGTGTGAAAGTTGATGTACGTACTATCGAGGTATACCTGTAATGATAAATTTTGAAAAAAAAATTCTTCTTGTTTATGAATTCATAAGCTTACGTTGGTGAAATTGCGGCAATGGGTTTTCAACAACAAAATTTCAACATTTTTCAGCATGATCTAGTAGACAACTTTTTCGAAGAATGCATCCTTCAAGGACGCTCCATAAAAATATAGAATCGAGCCAACATGCGAAGCAAATAGGAAATTATCAAAACTGTCAAAAGATGGCGCTTTACCAACTAAACAATTTTTTCGAAAACTGCAAACTTACAGGAGACGGTTTTCGCGGTTTTTGAACAAATGTTGGCAGCATCTTCTCAGATTACAACGAAACTTTCTGGGTGTGTAGACCATGACTGGATAAGCTACTTTGCATACTTAGTTTCTTTTTTTCTAGATTGTCTTTTGAAAAGGGCTAAACTTTTTTATCGATTTTTTTTCAAATGTGTTTAATAAAGAAATGACTATTCCTACAAAAAAGAGTTGTATGGGGGATTATCACGAAATAAGTCAAGTTTTGAGAAAAAAATATTGGAATTAAAAACAAAATGAGCCCTACACTGAAAAAAATCACTTTTTTAAATTCAAAGTCGATTTAAAAAAAAAAAAAAACAAAACTTTTGATTTCGATGAAATGTTGTCTCAAGATAGGTTATTATGTTCCCTACAAACCGTTCATACATCACAAGATGGGCACGTTTAAGGAAACAAAGTTTTTCTAACAAAAACTTTTTCATGTCTCATTGATTTCTTTTTCAGTGTGTTTTGTTATCAAAAACTAAACCAGTGAAGGTAATAGCCATCCCAGAATCCAATGAAACTCAATATGTAAGGAGATTTTGTCCTATATATTCAATCAATCAGTGCCGGTAGGGTAGTTGTAATTATATTTGCCCGTCACACCAGTGAGTGCGCTCTCAATTCCGGTCGGTGCCGTAGGAATGATCTCTGAAACATCGTTAGAACTTTCTGGAAAAATATCTGGGTTGGTCTCAGAGATCTCTGAGAAAAAGGCGTTTGATATATATTCATCAAAGATGTTCTTAAAAAAACTCAAGGAAGATTTAAATGTTTCCAAAGATTTTATACTAACTAACAAAGGACCATTTTCAATTTCAATTTTCAATTTCAGTTCTCAATTTTCAATTTCAATTTTCAATTTCAATTTTCAATTCCAATTTTCAATTTCAATTTTCAATTTCAATTTTCAATTTTCAATTTCAATTTTTAATTTCAATTTCAACTTTCAATTTCCAATTTTCAATTTTTCAATTTTCAATTTCAATTTTCAATTTCAATTTTCAATTTCAATTTTCAATTTCAATTTTCAATTTCAATTTTCAATTTCAATTTTCAATTTCAATTTTCAATTTCAATTTTCAATTTCAATTTTCAATTTCAATTTTCAATTTCAATTTTCAATTTCAATTTTCAATTTCAATTTTCAATTTCAATTTTCAATTTCAATTTTCAATTTCAATTTTCAATTTCAATTTTCAATTTCAATTTTCAATTTCAATTTTCAATTTCAATTTTCAATTTCAATTTTCAATTTCAATTTTCAATTTCAATTTCTCAATTTCAATTTTCAATTTCAATTTTCAATTTCAATTTTCAATTTCAATTTTTCAATTTCAATTTTTCAATTTCAATTTTCAATTTCAATTTTTCAATTTCAATTTTCAATTTCAATTTTCAATTTCAATTTTCAATTTCAATTTTCAACTTTCAATTTCAATTTTAACTTTCAATTTCAATTTTTCAATTTCAATTTTCAATTTCAATTTTCAATTTCAATTTTTCAATTTCAATATTCAATTTCAATTTTCAATTTTCAATTTTCAATTTCCAGTTTCAATTTTCATTTTCAATTTCAATTTTCAATTTCAACAATTTTTCAATTTCAATTTTCAATTTTCATTCAATTTTCAATTTTCAATTTTCAATTTTCAATTTCAATTTTCAATTTCAATTTTCAATTTCAATTTTCAATTTCAATTTTCAATTTCAATTTTCAATTTCAATTTTCAATTTCAATTTTCAATTTCAATTTTCAATTTCAATTTTTCAATTTCTAATTTTCAATTTCAATTTTTCAATTTCAATTTTCAATTTCAATTTTCAATTTCAACTTTTCAATTTCAATTTTCAATTTCAATTTTCAATTTCAATTTTCAATTTCAATTTTCAATTTCAATTTTCAATTTCAATTTTCAATTTCAATTTTCAATTTCAATTTCAATTCAATTTCAATTTCAATTTCAATTTCAATTTTCAATTTCAATTTTCAATTTCAATTTTCAATTTCAATTTTCAATTTCAATTTTCAATTTCAATTTTCAATTTCAATTTTCAATTTCAATTTTCAATTTCAATTTTCAATTTCAATTTTCAATTTCAATTTTCAATTTCAATTTTCAATTTAAATTTTTTAAAGCAAGGTTTAAAGCAAGGTTCACTACTTATTCTCCGTCAAACTCAAGCTTCGCAAAGCGCTGAAAAGCAATTTTCATTTGCATACCAGCCAAGACAGCAGAAATTAATCAAATCTCTTCTTTTCTCCTTCTCCTTCTCTTACAGGTACGTGCAACTTCCACCGAATTGCCCGAGAAATTGCTGGCCTTACCGAACATGGCGAATCAAAATATCGCAAACACCAGCTAAGTAACGAAACTTTTCCGTCATAAATATTTAGTGGCTAGCCCTTCGAACGTCCGACGACGGCCAACCGAAAATGAATGAAGTGGAAAAAAGCTGCTCCCTTCGCGTGTTGGACCCCAGCTAAGGAAATACATTCATAGTAGGTAAATACCCAGGCTCGCAGGCAGAAGCAGTCGTGTTTTATCGCTTCAGTAGCACCCCCAACTCGTGGTGGGTATTTTTCTTTTCTCTCTCAAGAGGACGGAAGTAGGATCAAGTGATTGATTTCCCCATCTTTTCGCTCGGGAGTCAGGTTTTCCGTCGCTACGCAACTTTATCGAATAGCGAAAAACTCCAGTTATAACTGTTAAGCTTGACGGATATTGGATTACAGATCAATCAAGTTCGGCGACAACGGCGCTGATCGGAGCAAATTGAAACTAACTGGTTGTATTGTGGCTGGGAAATGGAATGGAAAAGAGCAGTCTTTTTCATTGGAGAGCTATACTTGGAAAACGAACGGAAAGCGATCGATTCCGTAATGCATAGAGTAATGTTTATTCCTGCTTGTTGCCTTCCAAAACGAAAAAAATAAACATACATAGAAGTGAGTTTAGTGCCTTGGGTGGGTTGACCGACATTCCAGGGAAATCAAAAACCCAAGGGAAAACATGCTCAAATTTTCATGAAAACAATTGAGTTATTGATAGACTGTAGGTTCTATTTGTTGTCTTTTGTGCTACCTTTTTTTCTGTCCTGGAAAAATAAACCAAATATTGACCATTACCGGGAGTGTAAGTGCCTTGTTTAGGGATTCGTAGAAAGGTCCTTCCATCGACCGTCGTCGTCGTCGATCGAAATGGTTATCATGTCGAAAGTTATTAATTTTTATGGCCAACTTGTTCGATGGACCGGCAGCAGGTAGACAGACAGCCCGAGTGACGGCAGGGATATTGTTGATTCGATTATCGGGTTGATGATTTATTCAGAGGCTGGCTCGGCTGTTTGCCGAAATAATGCATTCCATCCCAGCTACCCTTGGCCGAAGTTAATAGCCTTCGATGTAGACAAAGCAGCCAAGTGCGTGTGATTTGGTTTGCGGCTCCATTCGTTCATATTTTATGTATGATTCAAACTCGTTGACATAACGTTCGAGTGGAGCAGCTCTGGAAATTGAAGCGGCGGTGGAGAAACGGACGAAGATAATCGAAAATTTAAATTTGTTTTGCGGAATGGCAGAGCGAAATATTAGCTGTTCTGAAAATAGCCTGAAGTAAGAGAGGATGTTGAGAGACTCTTGAGTTTTGGACAATTTTGATGATTCATCTGAAAATGGGTGTTTAAAGGGCAAAGCGTTTCGAACAAAGTTTCGATGAGAGCAGACATAAATTCATTAAATTTCTTTAAATTTTGATTTGGAATTTGTAGCCTCGACAGTTGATGATTTTCCACAACTCAAGCTGAACAATGCATTAGGTCCTAAGTAACATTGAGAGACTCTCTTCGTCAACTTTCTCGTTGCGTTCCTACGGCTTCACATGTTCAAGTATTTTCATCATACAGTACGGTATTATTAAGTGTAATTATGGATCCAATACGTCAAAAACATCAGCAAATCGTTTAATTGACAAACTATTAACGAAAGAGAAAGTCGACAAAGAGAAACTCTCAATGTAACTTAGGACCTAATGCATTGTTCAGCATGAGCTCACGAAATTCGATAGAGAGATTGAGACGCTTGATTGTGTTCTTCACTTTCGTCGATCGGATTGCGTACTTCGGGTTATTTGACGAATGATTCGATGACCACCACTTTCTATATCTGTGCTAATCATACTAATCATCCTCCCCCCTCGTCACAAGCTGTGATGACGTGGCCGGCGCGGGCACTGATCCATAAATAGAATTAGTGAACTTGTACATTGAAGATGAAAAGCTACTCCCAAACTCCATCAATGTGGTTCTCTGTGCAATTAAACTAGTTCTGTTCAGCAACGGAGTAGCAACTACGAAATGGCACTTAAAAAATAATAATAATAAAGTGCAATTTGGTGAGTCCATTCCAATTATGAAAAATATGTTCTAGCTCATGTCTATCCACATCAATTTTGTTTGCGCTTGCCTATGCGAACATTAAGCCTAAAGCGACATTAAGAAAAATATTTACTGCAAGAACTCTACCGCTTAGATACTAACTCCGAATAAATGTAATTGTAAATGAATAAATGTAAATGTCTATGTAGTCTACAATGATTGACGGAATGAATATATAAATAAATAAATAAATAAATTAACTAGAAATTAGAAGAAAAATTAGTATTCTCCATTTAATTCCAACTACCTTTGCTTATATTCGACAGATACGCGTATTTCGTCTACAATGTGCAGACTTCTTCAGTGTCTCGTACTAATAACTTTTTAAATAAATTAATTAATTAATGACTTAGCATCGTAGTAATCGATGTAGTGTCCTTGGATAACTTTTCGATGTAGCAATGCATTGTACTTTTGAAGAATGATAATGTCTTCGAAATCGTTTCACGCACGTATTAATAATGAACTACTTGCTGATGTTCGAGGTGAGCTAATGATTCGTGTGTTCGCAAACGTCATTTCAGAGCAATTTTCTCAGTAACTTTATTCAAATGAACTTTCTACCTAACAGCTGCCTTGAACAAAATTAACAAACCAAATACTTACCTGAAA
The DNA here is from genome assembly GCA_034211315.2 of Aedes japonicus. Taxonomy (NCBI): domain Eukaryota; kingdom Metazoa; phylum Arthropoda; class Insecta; order Diptera; family Culicidae; genus Aedes; species Aedes japonicus. Next base: position 28,209 of record JASCZW010004874.1, read on the forward strand.
AGTATACGTAAAAAAATAATGCCTTCCGAAAGTACCAGGAAGCAAATGACTCTTTTCGGGTTTTACTTTTAAATTTTGGTATGAGAATGAGTGATGGGTCCAAAAAATGTCCATCTCTAAAATTTCACTTACAAAAGTATATGAATTAATGAAAAAGAAAAGAATATGAATTTTTTTTTCAAAATTTTTCATGACTCAGAAAATGTTTTTTCCGGCTTTTTCAAGCCTTTTTTCAGCACTGTAAACTTTGACAGGACATTTTTTCAAGGCATTATTTTTTCCGAATTTAAGAAAAAATTTCATTATAGTTTAGAACAAATAACATGTTCAACGATGAATCATTCTTGAGTTATGCATTTTCGAAGTTAGTGATGTTGTGATGTGAAAGTGATGTGATAGGAAGCCACCACCAGGGCAGGACTTGCCATTGCGTACAGTTCATCCTGATGGCAAGATCAAACAGTACATACCTGTAATTCTCACTATTTTATTGTATGAAGGGCCAAAAACGGTGGTATGGACCTGTTAGCAGAAGCAATTACATGAAACCCACGGAAAGGATAGAGAATCTCCTTCCAACGAAACGCTCTTATTACAGGAAATGAACAATAAGCAATATTCATTAGGATTTCCGTCTGGTGGTTTGTTAAAAATAGGCTTAGCAAATTCACTGTAGACTGTCGGAAGATAACTAGACCTTCACTGATCTTGATCTGACGATTCCCATCAAGGAAGGCATAATTGTCATCCATGACTTGGGTCAGATAACTACAAATTCCTTCGTCTGGCTTCCTGTATTCCCCCTCTACCCTTTGCTATTGAATGTATGTACAAAATGTACGTAATAGAATATAATATATGTATTTGCAAAATATAATCTTGGAAAAGCTGAAAAGCAGAGAAGATCCGTCCTTTCCACATAGATAAAATTTCAATGAAATGATATTTGATTTGCTTTATTTTTTGAAAAATCTAAAGATTATTGTATAGGTCGAAGAAAGCAGCTTTAGTGATCAAAGAGCCTGGTTCATAATCATAATACCACTAAACATAGATATTCAAATACAACTCTATACTGCTCATAAAATCTTGCCGGTCTTTTATGGAATAGTAGTTGTAGTTCAGAAATATACTTTTAATGACAATGTTTTGCTGGAATACTGAAAAACAAATTCAATTAAATTGTATTGCTGCTCCGTGCTCTGAAATGCAAAGATGTCGCAAAGCGTGTTGCAATTATTCATTAAATGAGAATAGATAATATACCTTTGAACGCGATCTTCAGTCGCAGCCACTCACTTCCCTATTGAAAAGTTGACAACATTGCCCAGGCTACTCCAACCAGCTTCTCCATACTGAAATGCTGAAAAAATGCGAAGATAACTGTAGAAAAACTAATTAATGTGATACAACCACAATGGAATGACAGAGAATCCCTACTGAGCCTGTTCGGGAGTATCATCACCCTGCCCTCGCTACGCCACTGCCGAATGAGAGGACTTTTTACAGTCCACTTATGGAGACGCCAAGTATTATCCACCCCACAACTGGCAGTAATTAATTATCCCCCAATCGGTGTTGGTTAGGGTCCGGTAACTCAACATTATGGTCCTTCAAGCCGGTTAAATCGGCAAACCGGACAAGGGAAACTGCCAGATTCGGTCAATACGTAGCGAGGGCAGGGTGATGTTACTCCCGAACAGAGGCCTTGCGGCACGTCAAGCCGGCGAGTTTAGCGCAAGGGTGCATTTTTGAAGATAGTGATGTTCGGGAAAATAGGAAAACTACGATTGGCGTTTTCCAGGAAAACTGGCAACCCTGATTTTTTATATATTTTTTGTTCGTATATTCATGAACCCTTCGCATAGACAAAGTTTCGTAACAATCTGAGATCCTTCGACCCAATCTGTATGATAATCAAAAAAATCCTCTAAAGGGCGATACGGTCAAAATTTGGTCAATATCAACTTGACGTATTTCTTTCAATTTTGCATTTAAAAAACCTGAACACCCCTCATTTTGAAGGTGTGTGTGTGTAGAATGTTGCTCCTATTTTGATTTTGGAATTCACTCTTCAGTTGTCAAAATGCCGTCCAAGCAAGAAGAGCAGCGTATTAAAATTTTGCTCGCGCATCGCGAAAATCCGAGCTACTCGCACGCAAAGTTGGCAAAATCGCTAAAAGTTGCCAAATCAACCGTTACAAATGTAATTAAAGTGTTTGGGGAACGTTTGTCGATAGCCAGGAAGTCTGGATCGGGGGAAATCGAAAACCGGAAGCCGCTGAGACGACAAAGAGAGTTGCCGGTAGTTTCAAGCGAAACCCTAACCTATCTCTCCGAGATGCCGCAAATAAGCTGGGTGTATCGTCTACAACCGTGCATCGAGCCAAAAACGAGCCGGACTATCGACTTACAAGAAGGTAGTGACTCCAAATCGCGATGATAAACAAAATACGACGGCCAAAGCGCGATCCCGGAGGCTGTACACGACGATGCTGACGAAGTTTGACTGCGTGGTAATGGACGACGAAACCTACGTCAAAGCCGACTACAAGCAGCTTCCGGGACAGGAGTTTTATACGGCAAAAGGAAGGGGAAAGGTAGCAGATATTTTCAAGCACACGAAACTGTCAAAGTTCGCAAAGAAATATCTGGTTTGGCAAGCCATCTGTACCTGTGGCTTGAAAAGCAGCATTTTCATAGCTTCCGGGACTGTCAACCAAGAAATTTACGTGAAAGAGTGTTTGAATAAACGTCTGCTGCCTTTCCTGAAGAAACACGGTTGTTCCGTACTGTTTTGGCCGGATTTGGCATCTTGCCATTACGGTAAAAAGGCCATGGAGTGGTACGCCGCCAACAACGTGCAGGTGGTTCCCAGGCGACAAGAATCCTCCCAACACGCCAGAGCTCCGCCCAATTGAGAAATACTGGGCTATTGTCAAGCGGAACCTAAAGAAGACCAAAAAAACTGCTAAGGACGAGCAGCAGTTCAAGGCAAACTGGCTTTCTGCGGCGAAGAAGGTGGACAAGGTGGCTGTACAAAATCTGATGGCAGGGGTCAAGCGTAAGGCCCGGCAATTCAGATTTGGAAAAGCGGAAGCCTAACTGAATATTTTTCCTGAATTTTATACTAATTGAACTTGAAAAAGAAATTTAATTTGATTTTTTAAATGAACGATTTCACCTATTTACACGCGTTTTCCCTTGACCAAATTTTGACCGTATCACCCTTTAAGAGCAATGGCTCCGTAAAGATAACGCGATTGAACTTTCCAATTAAAAACTCCTCATAATTGCTGCAATTATAGTCTTACAATGGAAATATCAGGAATTAGCAACGTAAAATAAGTATTTCTAAACTGGAATGAGCTTGAACATGTTTCCCATAACAGGAATGGTCTCACCAATTTGTCATCGACTTTTTTTTCGTCTGGTTTGTTGTGAACCAGCAAATGAAGCAGAAAATCTTCAGGAGTAACCAACGGTGAAAAGACATCTGATTTTCCCAGAAAGTTGGAAAATAAATTTGATGGAATCCCAATCCATTCCAGTCATGTGCATGAACCTCAATTGGAACAAAGAGAGAGCTGCTGCTATTCGTTCAACGCGAGGAAACTGGTGAGATCTTTCCATTATTATTTATTAGAATTGAGTCAAATTGAGCGGACGTGTCCATTGTAGGAAAGAAATATATGCGAGATGTAACAGTAACAAAAGCTCGCAAGTCTGAGTAGAAGCTTAATTAACAATTTCTTTCTGTTTGTGCACGGAACATTCAAATTACAAGTGATGGACATGTTTTACCCGGTCAGAAAACGACAGTTCTGCACGAACTCATTACGAACGCCAGCCACACTGCTTAAAATGGCGTGCACGTGATGGGAGTGAGTGCAAGTGTCACTTTGCGAACAAAGCCATCCTTCACTTCACCGTAATCTGCCCTTTCGTCGCCTGGTAAAACTAACAAGCTCCCGTCTGCTGTGAGTCGCATTCTTATTAGCCCGAAGCAATCGATTGCCGCTCATTTGCTCATTTGCAATTCCGATTCCGTTCGCCGTCCGCCCGGCCAAGCCGCTGCTAACTGGTTTGCGCCACCCTTCCACTGCTTCAGCGGAATAATGTTCGGAGTCTTGTACCTCTCTTCGAATGGCGCCTGGTGGTCAACGTTCGATTCGGTTTGTCGTTTGCACGGTACATGTGTCACTCAAACTCATTCCGATGAATTCACGGTTGAGTTATTGAAAGCATTTTATTTGCTCCGATGGATTTCCGATTCCGGTTGTCGGTTTTCTCAGAAACCGAGCGAATTTGTATGGCGGCATCCTTTTCCACTAATCATAATGTGGTGACGAGCGGTGAGTGTTTGTTGGGCTGACACAGCGGAATGGTTTACTAATTTTCATTTCTTCAGCGTCAAAAACAAAAACAACCACTCAGCTCTGGCATTTCTCGATTCTTTACGGCTTTATTTGACTTTGTGGAGTTTCGAAGTTTGTCTGCCAGTGCCGTTTACGTGTTTCTAACCCCGAAAACAGAAATCCATCCAAGAACAACAACACAATCAACAGTTTGGCTTTTGTGAGTGATGGACGTTCTACTTTATCGCTGCCAACACACACACACAAACAGACGCTGAACTTTGACTCTCTTTCAATCTGCCTGCTGCGATTGTATTGATCGATACGAGTTCCGATAGCACAGTAGTGGTCTTCTTCTCGTCTGTCCGTTGTTGATTCCATTCGCAAGCAAACATCGAAACCCGTGGATTGAGTGAAGGCTTGCTTGTTTGGGCCGGAGTTGTTTACATTCTTTCTTCTTTCGCTTTCGCCTGATGGTGTTCCATATATACATACTTATCCTAATGCATCATGCTTCTTCGGTGGTTCGGTTCGCTTGCATCACTTCCATCCATTTCCCGATGAAGCCGCTTCATCATCGGACAGCTGCTTTTCGTTCCACCCGGTCTGTGGAAGGGTGGGTGTAGAAGTCGAAGAGTCGACGCTGTTGAAAAAGAGGCACACGGCGTGCTGATAAGATAATGGGCAAGTAAATTCTCGGAAGAAGACTGACGGCCCCTACTAGCCTGACAGCGAGCGGAATCACGTTTATCGATTGTGTGCTTGATTCGATAGGGCCACGGGTGGAAATGATTAATTTCGATGATTTACGAAACGTATCGGAGTGCGGCTTGGACTTCTTTTCATTAATCTTGGTGAATGCGTCATTCGGGAATAGTTCTTGATGGAGGTGGGTTGATAGGATCCACTAATAGCCGTTATTTCTGCTGTATTGCATTGTTTTTAGGAGCCAGGGATGCCAGATATTTTTTTTCAAATATCTGTGATAAAAGTTTGAAATGTCTGGGAATGTCTATAAAAGTTTGTAACTTCTTTTTTAACAAAATTGACTTCTTTCAACGAAAAGGCGTAATAAGAGAGCGAGTTATGTCGCTTTCGCTATATGTGTGATGATGTAATCATTTCTGCATCTATTTATTGGATTGTATGACACCTTACACTATTGTTTCATGTTTTTAAAGTGACACTGAAGCTTGAAGCATTCGCATAGATGACACAGGTTTCTATAGCCCCCCCCCCCCCCCCCCTGTAACGTTCATTCCTCTCAGGGAAAGGAGCGGTCTCTTACTATCATAAGAACCTACCCCTGCTCCAAAACTCCCTCCATATAAAATTTCACGTTCAGTAGTTTTTGAGTCTATAAGGTTCAGACAGACAGACAGAAATTCGTTTATATTCTATGAATTTTGGAACGATTCTCGAAAACTTCGTGGATATATTGATACACTTCTTGAAATTTTTTATACTTCTCAGCTAAAGTTCAGGAAAATTTTCTTACTGATCAATTCTTCCAAACGAGGTGAGATGGAAAGTAAGGAATTGTAATTCCTTCATGAGTGTGTGTCCTCATAGTATGATGTGAACGGTTGGGAAGATGGTGTGTACCATATTTTAATATGGTGTCATAAGTGATGCATATCATTATGATCATATGAATAGATTTTGTATAGACTGATTCTTCGGTTAGTCAGTGATTATTTCTTGTATTTCAGAGAAGTTCTCTGCTGATCTTCTGCAAGGCTCTATACTAAAATTCTGGGATTTTTTCTCCTGAGCTTCAGACAAAATTCCTCATGAACTTCTGGGCAGTCATTCCTTATTTTCTTCAAAATTCACATTTATGAACCCAACCTTACTTTGGTAAGTGTTTTCCTGAATATAGTTACTTTCTAAACTTCTGATAAGTCTCATCGTGAACCACGGGGAAAATTTCTGTAAAACTTTGGGAAAGCACTCTCCAGAATTTCTTGGACAATCTTCTTCTTTTCTAAACTTCCGAAATGTTCTCTTTTTGAGCTTCAGGGGAAATTTGTTCCTGAATTTCTGAGAAATTTCTGTTTGAACTACTAGAAAGTTCCCCCTATACTTCTGGAAAATTTCCTCCGGATTTTATCGAAAGTATCTACCGGAACTTCTGGAATTTCTTGCACTTCGAGAAGTTTTCATTCTGAAATGCTGGAATATTCGATTCGAAACTTTAGGGAAGCTCTCTAGTACTTCTAGGTAGTTCCAACTAAACTTTTGGTCTCTTCGGAACTTATGAGAAGTCCTCTTGTGAACTTCTGAAGAGTTCTATACTGATTTTTTCTGAAAAAAATCCTTCTTGATCCTACTGGTAGTGCCCAGTAGGCACTCTTTGGTAAGTTTCTTCCTGAAATTCTGGGACGTTTTTTCCTGAGCTTATTCTTTCCAAACTTCTGATTGGTCCCATCTTGAACTGCGAGGAAATTTTCATTAAAACTTTAGGAAAACCGTCTCCAAAATTTCTAGGAAAATTCCCATAAATTTGTTGTTGAAGTTTCTTCCTGGACTTCTGAACTTTTGGGAAGTTTTCTCAAGAACATTGGGGAAGTTTGTTCCGGAACTATTGAGAAATTCGTGCTTGCTCAAATTGAAAAGAAGTACCCCCCCCCCCCCCCCCCTCATGCCTCTGGAAAGTTTCATTCTGTTCTTTCTAAAGAATTTTGAGAAATACTTATTCTGAAATTTAGAAATGTTCTACTGAGCTTTAGAAAAACTGCGTAACACTTCCTGAGAATTTTCCTGATTTTTTGAGGTTATAGGTGTTTTTTATAGGTAGTGCCCTTTCTGGTTAGTTCCCGTCTGAAATTTGGAGAAGTTTTTTTTTCTGAACTTCTGGGAATCTTGAATTTCTGGGAAGAACTCCAAAACCTCTGAAAAGTTCCAAACTTCAAAGAAGCCCTCTTCCCTACACTTTTTCCTGAAGCTCTCATAAATCCTCTCCTGATTCTTGGGAAAGTTCATTCCTGAAATTTTGGTAAGTCTGATCTTGGACTGTTCGGTTCGGTTCGGGTCTGAATTTTTGAAGGTTTTTCTTGCTTGAACTGCTTGTTCCCAAGACTTCTGAGAAGTTTCCACCTGACGATAGGAGAAGGTTTTTTTTTCGAGGATGTGTCTTTCTCGAGAATTATCTTCCCAAAGCTCTGGGAAGTCTACTTCTAAACTTTCCAGGATGTGCCCTCAATTCTAGGTCTTACCTTTCTATACTTCTAGGAAACTTTTTTTTTCAGGGATATATTTCTAAATCCCTAGTACAAATGTTCTGAAATCATACCTTGCTCATAACTTTTACTTTTTTTTGTGTTCTGCCCCTGAGTGGGTACCGACTGGGCTTTTGAGCAAATGTTAGGATCACAAAAGTAATAGTATTCAAACGAGAAAATAAAATTTACTCTTTGTTATTCCGACCCGAGGCGTATTGGTGGTCCAAATAATTTGAGCTCTTAGTCAATATTCTATCACGTTTGCTAAGCATTAGTTTGCTGGCTTCACGCCAAAAGCCTCTGGCGATGCCTACATTAATGTGTGAAAATTTGATACATCCTTCTTATCAACAAGCAACCCTAGCAATTTCTGCTAAAACCAACGATGGGGTCAAGTCGAGCACTCGATACTGAAGAAGTCTGTAAATAGCAACAAAATAGGCTTATCTGTCAAAAGATAAGCTTCTAGTAGAATTTAAAGGAATTTGCTCGTTTACTAACGAAAATTTAAAAAGTGTTTCAATGTTCTATTTTTTTATTTTTAAACGGTGATTTATGGTTTAGTTGACAATAGATAGTAGATATAAGTGCTTTATGGTTAAAATACTCAGCAACCTCTTTTTACGGAAAATTTCTCATATATGATTTGTATTGTTGTGAACCTTGATTTTTGTGGTGAGTTAATACCAACGCTTTGACAGTAATTTTTCGCATGGGATTGAACACTACCGTTAGTTGGGACTCCATGTTACCCTCGGAAAGGGTCCATACGATTCTTATCTCCGGGCCCATTGTGTCTCCAAGTGGCCCACCGGTTTCGTTTCTTCAAGGTTTTCTACTTTAAATGATACCTACGATATTTTGAAATATTTCAACAAAGCTTCTTACCGTATCTACAATAATGTTCAAATCCTCGTACGTTTTAAATCCGAACTTTAGAGAATTTAAAAAATATATATCAAATGTCTGTAAAAATCTGCAACATAAATAAAATGTCTTTTATATGCCTGCATCATATAAAAGGTCTGCAACAAAAATGAAAAGTCTGCAAATTTACCGACAAGTTTGTGAATATGGCATCCCTGATAGGAGCGTTGCTAGATATGCCGGTTTCTTGGCCTTTACACTGAACGCAAACATCATCCCAAGATCGTTTGAAAGTAATTCGATTGCGCACTTTAACGAAAAGCATTTGGGAATCGGATGATCGTCTCATGGTAAGATCAGTATGACGATCATTCATGTTTCGTATGACAATCAACCAAATTTTTTATGATGTTTGTTTCAAAACCGCGTAGATCATTAGCAGGGCTGGTAGCGAGTCACTTTTTAGTGACTTGGTCACTATTTTGAGTCTAGTCACTAAAAAGTCACTATTTGCATCCAAAAGTCACTAAAGACACTATTTTTCGGAAAATGGTCACTAAAGTCACTATTTTCGCACTGCCGAATGTAAAAAGTTTTAAAAAATCACTTGTTCATATTGTACAACAACCAAATTTGGCGATCTGGCCATACTTCATAAAAGTCAGGAAGTAAAAACTAGATGCCCTGGTGAACGCTGTCCTGTCTCTATCTCAATTGAACTTGTCAAATGCAGAGCGCTGGTCAGTCACAGCACTCTAGATTAGCTTGAATGCGACGCACGTGGTCCCATAGTATAACATCTTCCATTGTGTTTACAATGTTCCAGCTATTTCATAATAATTTTCATATTTCTATACAAATAAAGCGTTGAAGTGAAGTCCATGACGAATCGAACGGGATAGGTGTGAAAACTTAAAACGTTTATGCAATATATAAATAAAATGTCCAATGAAGAAACTACATACAAGAATCAAGTTATATTTGATTTACACTCACTTTTTTTTCAAAAATATTTTGTTCGATTCAGGTTTTTCAAAAGTGGACTACCCTTTCGGTATCCAAATAGTAGAGAAAAGTGGGAACGAATTGAAAATCAGACAAAGGGCTTATTTTCGGTTATTCACGTAGTAATTCTGCATCTAGATTTGATTGTTCTTATCCCGTCAGTCAAGGAAACTCAATTCCATCATAGATGAAATCGGGGGATACACTGCAATTCGACCAGTTTATAAAAGCGTAATGATTTCAAAATTCCATTAAAACTCGTACACTAGAATTTTATATTTTGCTGAAATTTCTGAGACAAATAATCTTAATTTATTATACAGTAGATTTTAAAAATTTACAATTAGTCGAATATATAATCTTATTCTGACTGCTGTTAAACCGAATATTTTTGTGCAAAGTTGTAAAACTTGTTAAATAGAAATTGATCTAAAAAATTTTGATAGAGCTATTGTTAAGCATACTGATCTTTTTCAATAATATTTTCTAAGGTTTCTTCTAGAGAGAAGAACCACTCATACATCTAATGTACGCTGATCTGGAAAGGTTTATGCAAACCATAGTCGTTCGAGTTTGTAAGCCCAATTTGTGGCCTGCGAATACTTCACTTCCAGAGAACAGTCGGTCCAGAGGACTATATTAAGAACTTGCTACCTGCCCTTTTGGGCCTATTTATACAAGCAAGTTCAATAACATAGAAATGATTGAATAAAGTAGGAAATATTTTTTTGAGATGTGTTGGGTCGTCCAAACTGCCCAGGAGATCAGAACTTAAGATGAACAGTTGTGACAGTAGCTTTATTCGTTTTGCCATAATATGATAGGTATTCAAACATATTCAATGAATGTCCTGGAAGACCAACTGACACTATAAGATAATCGTGGGATATTCTATGCCAAACAAACTACGTTAACTATTGTATAGCCCATAGAGCTATTGTTACAATTGTAGACCTTAAATTTTGAAGGTATCTCATTATACTCCAAAAGACTCTCTTGATTTGTCAAATATTTATTGCTAACTTTGCTATTGTCCTAAAAGTTGGTGACTTGTTACAATCAAACTTAAAATCTTCGGATGTAATTTCAACCCTCAAATTCGAAGTTTGGATGACCTAGACCATCCCAAGATTATCTCATAATGTCTGTTGTTTTCGAATTATTTTCGTTACAACTGTTGGCCTATGTTCTCAATAATAGTTCGATGACCTAGAACATGTCATATTGCTTGTAATACTGTTTTTGACTTAGAATACTTATGTATAGCTTGAATATAAACTTACTATTACTACAGTTAAATTGAGTTTCAACTCACGTTGGATGACCGAGACCATCCAGAGTATCTTCTGTAGCGTTCGGAAATTTTACTGAGTATGCTTGAATACGTGACAATACTGTATAGCTCAAAACTACTATATGTAGTTGTTGAACTCCAGTTCGGCTTGAAAAGATCAATTGAATATGTTTGAATCCCAATGTATAGCTCAAAAAACTTTTGTTACAACGGTGGATCTTATGTTTTGAACCTAAGTACAGTTTGGAGTACCTAGAATATCCCAAGATTGTCGCATTATGTGTGTAAGCCTTCCACACTATTCAATCAATATAAATACATATTGTCCTTTTACACACTCCACACACCTAATGTTACAACTGTAGATCTTGTGTTCTTAACTCAAGGATTGTTTGGATGACCAAGATTATCCCCGTTCATCTCATGGTGTTTTTTCTTTACGTTCGAAAATATTTACTGCATATGGTTTAACACGTATCGTAATTTTGAATAGCCCAAACAGCTATACTTACTACTGTCGATCTTAAGTTCTGAACTCAAGGTCAGTTTCGATGACCTAGAACATCATCAAGTTTTCAAATAATGACTGTTGATTCCAAAAGGTTTATGCAATATGTTTGAATATATATCGGAACCTTATACAGTTCTAAAAGCTTCTGCTACAACTGTAGATCTGAAGTTCGGAGCTCTGGTACATTTTGGACAACCTAGAACATTTATCAACGAGAATTTAATAATACGTATGCAAATGTACAATTTTCTGAAACAACGCTTTACTCTATTAACAAGGCATTTATTTTTTCTTCCTGAACTCCTTCAGCAAGATATGTCAGAAGTAATTCTAGCACAGACCATGCTGGAAGGCGTTTCAATCATGCGTATAGACCCATCTTCGCAAAAAAGAGCTGCGGACCAAGTGTAGGAGGTCGTGGAGAAAAAAAGTCGCTTGATAACGTCGCTTCTTTACAAAGAAAAACCCAAAAAGTGACTCTGCGCCGCAGTATTATTAATTATTTACAAACGGGGATAATCACTTAGTTAATTTTTACTGTACCTATACAACTTATAAAACAAATGTATAAAAGATTGCAAAATTCTTAAATTTGGAAATCACTTTTTAGTCACTATTTGGTCACTATTTTTATTATTTTAGTCACTAAAGTCACTTTTATTTATCCCTAAATCCGCTACAAGCCCTGCATAAGCGATTCATGAATAGTTTGAAACAATTCAACAACATAAAATTATTTCACGTTACACTCGACCGTTGAGCAAAGATTGCAAAGAGAGTACACATATTGAAGGAGTCTGGAAGTATTTTCGTAGGAAGCGAGCGGGTTTTGATCCTTTATTTGTAATGGTACCAGATCTGATAGCGATTGATAGGTTTTTACCGCATGATGAAAAATGGAATGTTTGTCATCCTCATCCCGAATAAACGAGTATTTTAAAGGTTATCGTTTCATAATTATACAAGTTATCTTCCAACAATTATAAACTGAAGATAAAGTGTATCATATCGATGATTTATGTTATGGTAGTTCAAGATATTACCATAACACTAATAGGTTGGTAAGTATCGTTACCATACAAAAAATGATTTTTTCTCGAACAAAATTTCCTATGTGTCCGAAATTTGTGAAAAATATTTATCTCTGTAGTTTTACTTTAGGTAGTATCGTTCAATTATGGTTTTATCATAACATATTTTTTGCAACCATTACGATATACGTTAACATAATTTAATAATAAATACGATATAAAAAGATAATAGTTATCGTTACAGTAAAGTAATATTATATGATAATTTCAATCATGATGATAACTGCTACAATCATGATACAATAATGAATAATACTTTTCCCGTTTTTTTTCTCCCAATCCAAGTAAATAAAAGTTCACATTTGATGTTGACATCTGTTTTATTAAAAGCTTTTCGTTGTGAAAAATGTATAGAAATTTAGAGGATATAATTAAAAAATACCGGCAAAAGTAAACTAAATCCAACAAAAATCACCTTGATTTATGGAACTTTAAGTAAACTAGGATATATGTACTAGAAATACTATACTAAAAAATCAGCGGACTCAAAAACCGTAAAAATTGACAATCAAAGGTATATTATTAAAGTCAACAATACTGTTCACAAGTGGATTAAAATTCAGTTCGAAAGTAAAATCTACTTAATTAAATTGCAACATACCCTTCACGTAGACTGTTAAAACCGCTCCCTTACAAATATATATTACTAAAAATTACGTATTGTTGAAACAGTTTCCTGTTTTTTGTTTATCGTGACCATAATTCAAATCTTTCCTTCGTTATATCATAAAATGAATGAGCAAGGGATATACCATACAGAACTGTTAATTTCTTGTTTATGAAATCATTATCATTTTCAAGTTTGAATGATTTCTTACATTACACCTGCATTATACACGGATGATACGTACAATGGTGATTACAACATGAATGGAAAATATATAATAATGACCATACAGCTAATGGTTATTTTCTATTCGGGATTTCAAGTAACTTGCGTTATAGGGCTTTTCCAATGCAATACGCATTCCGTGTGCATTCGAATTTGAACTGGAGGTCACTTCACTTCGCTTATTATTAGTTGTTCAACATTAGAAGGATAATCTGTCCTCCGCCTAGAAAATCGTCTTCCGCCTGCATCTAGCATTCGAAATTGCGCTTTCAATGTTTCGATATCAACCGACGGAGGATTCATTCGATAAAAGGAGGATGTTTGCGTTCAGTGTAGTTCTTTGAACGTAGTGTTTATTTGACGTTGTGTCCTTTCGACATTTTGACATTCGCTCACGGATGCTGCTCCGTTATTGCCAGATCAGCTGTATTTAAGCAAAGAACCAACAGTTGGTGTTTGGGACTAACATCCATCCTCAATGTGTAAAAACTGGTGACCCATTATGAAGCAATACCGACGCCGGCAGTGCCTGAATGCTGGTCAAGTAGGGAATTGGAAGGAACATCCTGCTGAAAAGAGACAGTGGAAACTTAGTTTTTAGGGACGGAAAAGCAGCTCCACATTATTGGGTCTGGCAGGGACCGATCTTTAGTCCTTGCTAAAGCCGTGTTTGTATCGCCTTCCAGATAATGAAGAGTACCTAGACCTTCCTCATCATGTTTCAGTGGTTTAAATTTCGAGTTTCAAACTAGTTGGTTGGAAGGGACCCATGACAGGGAAAAATAAAAAGTGCATGGGAACTGGCTGCTTCGCTGGGCCACGAAGTGGAGCGGAGAGTGATATTAGGAAAGATTCGGACGCTGATTAAATTAACCAAACTGCATTGCTCCAAGAATCTGACTGAAGGATAAAAACCGTGTACATATGTGCTAATCGGCAGTAATGTCTCAATTCAGATAGCAAGTTAGTTCCGGTTAGTAAGTTATTTACTCGCTCTAAAAAAACAACAGATACAGGTAATGTAAAACAGTGAAAACAAATTAATCACTTCAATCAATCAATCAATCAATCAATTAAACAAAAAAAAAAGGATTAGTACTTTGCCCTGAAGTAACTTGCCAATTGGCTTGTTTTTTGCTTGTTAACTGGACTCTGAAGAACCGGTTTCAAGAGTTTCAGTATGTTATCTTGCGAAAATTAGCATTTCTGACCAGGTTTTAGGCACGACTAAAGTTTTAAAAAGTCGAAACATATGAAAATGCCCTTCATTCAGTCCAAGTTTAGTTAATTTGAATCATATGATGGAAGCTAAGCGGCGACTCTACTAAACCCCAAGGCGATGCTTCCCAAGGAACTGCAAATCTATTTGATGCCTAATTTGCTTAAATTGCTTAAATTTGGCACGTCTATAAATAAGCCCTCTAATAAACTGTTCATTTTACTTTTGATCACTATTATACTATTATAATACAAGAAGGAAGTTGTATGACTACGGTCTGAATTCAATTCCCAACTTCCTGGCCAAGTCAATAAGTGCACAATGAACCGAAGCTAAAAAAAATATCCGCTACCTCAAGCATACCATGGACGACGAACTCTTTTTGGGGGAAAACCAATTCTGGCCTTGAGATATTATGGATGTATTCACTTTTGGCTCAGTTCATCAAAAACATAAACGCCGAGGAACACAAGAACACCTTTCCCAGGAGATTGTCGGCAGTAATATCCAAACATTACGTCGATGACTACTTGGACAGCTTCGATAGCAAGAATGAAGCCATCGAGGTGGCCTTAAAAGTGAAGCAAGTCCACGCAAATGGAGGATTCAAGATAAGGAACTGGCTATCGAATTCTGAAGAAGCTCTTCGATGTGTCGGGGAGCCTGGCTTTCACGATGTAAAGGCGATTGAAACGAGTAAGGAGAGAGTGATTGCACGAGTTTTGGGAATGTCCTGGGTCCCAAGCGATGACCAGTCCTTGTACGAGGTTGAAAGCAACGTAGCCGCAGTGATACCGAGAAAGCGCAACTTGCATCGGAAACCACTGAAGAGTTACGCGCTTGCATGATACATCGAGAGGTTTTAATGGAACAGTTGCTGGACTTCAGTCACTACTTAAAGTGGGAACTCCTGGTAAAAACCGTGGCGTACGTGATTCATGTTCGGGATAGTGGCCGCCGTCGCAGATCACCCAAGAAAACGGAGAACTTGTTGCAAGACGAAATCAAGCGATCGGAAGAAGCTCTTTGTCGCCGAAGTCTACCCAGATGAAGTCGCCGTTCTGTTCAACAAGGATTCAAACAAGAAGATTGACAAATCGAGCAAAATCTACAAGTTGTCGCCGTTCACCGACGAAAAGGACGTCCTGCGTGTTGACAGTCGAGTTGGAGCTGCATCGAATGTGTCATATGACTTCAAGTTTCCCATCATTCTTCCACGTAACCATCGGCTTAACGACCTCCTTGTCGAATCACCGGAAGTTTCGCTAACAATGAAACCATCGTATACAAAATCCCACAGCGTTTCCAGATACCAAACATTCGCACTGTAGTTCGCAGGAATTAACAGCATTGTAAGGTTCGGAAGGCGTCTCCAGTAATACCAAAGATGTGTCCTTTGTCAGCATCGCGCCAGAAGCAATGTGGTAGGCCTTTACCATAGATTATGCTTCGGCCCAATATCAGCGGTCGAAGCGTAGTGAAAAGGTGGGTCGTTTTATTCACCTGCCTCTCCGTCAGAACCATCCACCTGGAGGTTGTCCATTCTCTCACAACTGAGTCCTGCAAAATGGGCATTCGTCGCTTCGTAGCCCATCGAGGTGCACCCAGTGAGATCTACACGGACAATGGGACCAACTTCAATATAGGTTAGACAATACCACAAATTGCCGCAACGCTATTGGCCACTGTTCCGCTGACAAATGTTTTATTTTGATATTCACTCGTCATCGCACTCCCATCTCCCTCTCATCAAGTTTACCCTTCTTGATCACCACGCGAAGCCATGTGCGAAGCGTGTGCGAACGACGTTTGCATTGTTGCTGTACCACTGAGTGCCTCAATCGAAGTAAAGTACGTCCATTTTTTTTTCAACTTTTTAAAGTGGTTGAATGGATACTGTCTAGAGCTGTGACACTGGCGGCCACGGTTCAAATCTTGGTTACGATTCGTGGTGAAATTTTTTTTGTGAGCCCGGACTTCCGGACTCCAATCTTATACTCAACAACTAAAACACTTGCGCAACCTTAATTTTTCTTAAGCGAATTGATGCATTGCTTTTTTGCCCAGTCAAAACCGGATTCATTGCAAACAAAACAAACAATGACTCCGATACTGATCATGCATCAGAACCCTAGTCCTAACCAATTGAAATTAGAGAATATGAAATAGAAAATGAGAATTCACTTAAATAAAGACTAACCATGTTTTCCTTATTCCAAGCTCATTCTCGGTGGATGAATCAAAGTATTATCGCTTTTCACCAAACATAAAATGTAATAAGGACTATTATACGTTCCTTTGACTAAAAAAATCAAATATGTTCCCTAGTTTGAATTAATTCGGACTAGGACTCGGTGGTAGAGGTGATCTACCAGCGTTACGGGTCGTGTAAATACAGCTGATCTGGCAATATCGGAGTAGCATCCGTGGGTGGTCAATCATGCTCATGTTAATTTTGATTTTTTACTAGCTGAACAATATTTTCACTTACGAGAGATTCAAAAAGTTTTGGGATGCAAAAGATAATGGCAATTCCGCGATAGTTGCGGATGTCAGATTTCGTGCCTGATTTGAAAGTCGGGACCAAATAAGAGGTTTTCCAAATGTTGGGAAATGTTTCGCTCTTCAGAGACGTATCAAAAAGAAGTTCTAAAGGAAGGGCAAGTTCGTCTGAAAGGCTCTTTAAATATACGGGTGCAATTCCGTCTGGTCCTGGTCTCTTAGAAGCATTCAAGTTTTTTAGTGCTTTGAAAATTTCGTGAGTAGATAATTGATGGACAGATAAATTGTTGGAAAACTAGGGAATTGATGCAAAGAATTCGTGATCGCGGTCTTCTTCGGAGAATGTGGTGCTGAAATTCGCAAAAAGCTTTCATATTTCAGAAGGATTTTCACCTAAAGCTCGATTCAAAGTAAATCTGGACGCACGGTTTAATACACCACCTGGTGGTTGGAACAATTGCACAAACATCTAGAGAATCCTTCGTGGTCTGTCTCAAAAATAGCAGAAGTTTTAAAATTCCCAAAGTCAACGGTGTGTCTTGTAATCAAACGTTATACGGATACTCTGAGTGTGGATAGAGCACAGCGCATCTATCATAAAAGTGGTCCTAGGGCCAAAGAGTTGAGGAGAAAAGTGTTGAGGTACGTGAAAGGTAACCTCGGTGTCTCCATACGTGGTTTGGAAAATGCGGAAATGCGGGAAAAATGCGGGAATCCAAAATCATCGGGAAAAAGGCGGGAATTTCAAAAGTCATCGGGAATATTTGTCATATGGAAGGAACCATACTCACATCTTTTTCAAATGATTTGAGTAGCGTTTTTGTCATTTACTCGGTCCACCGATCTCATTGTTCAGCCTGTTCAAAACGTGCCGCTTAGAGCATCTTCAGCGGTGGTCTATTTGAACATCTTTACAGTTGATTTGCATCAGCAAACTTAAAAAGAACCAGCTAAAACAGAGCAACTTTGCGTTCCCCACACCGGTGAAGTATTTGTTGTTGTTAAACCCACCAACATCTATCATCTTGTCAATCATACAGCATCCAGAGATCAGAAATTTGGTTTTTTTCAGAGACCGAGGACTTTTCGAAAACTTTTTGCCATGGATTGGATTGAGTGGCGGTGAGTGTGTGATGGCATGCATCTCATTTAAACGATATTAGATAGTGCTGATAGTGATAGATAGCGCCACGCCAACCTATGACAAGAAGCACTTTCTGCAACGTTTCAACATGCCAAGGGATATGATCCTAGACATAATGCGACAACTACAATCAACTGATGACTTTTTCCAGCTGTTGCGATGCAGCTGGATATGTTGGCCTTAGTGTTACATATGTGCACTACAGCTTAACGGATGTTGGCGTATGTCCTCAGCTAATTCTCTCGACGACAACTTGGGGGATGGTGACCCTGAGGATTTTTTACAAATCTGTCCTTAAGACTTACGGCCCGCAGTATTTACGCCCACAATATCGGAAAAGGTTAAGATGGACAAAAATTATCTCGCAAAAGTTCGAAAAAATTCTTGTAAATTCAGTGCACTTAGAAACTCAGGGAACTTATCAGAAGCTCGGTATACTTCTAAGATTTGACTTAGGCTTTCCCGAGGTTTAGATACTCTCCCTGATGTCAAAGGAACATACCATAAAATCAGGGAACTTTCCAGAAATTAAGGGTTCTTCCTAGAAGTTCAGACAACGTTCGTGAAATTCAGATTGTTTTCTAGAAATTCAGGGAATTGTCCACAAATTTAAGAAGCTTACCACGAGTTCAGGGAAGTTTCCAAAAGTAAAGGGTTCTTCACAGAAGTTCAGGTAACTATCCAGAAATTCAGGGGGCTTCCAGAAGTTTAGAAAACTTATCAGATTATTTTGGGTATTTTTTTTTCAGAAGTTCATAGAACTACTCAAGATGTTCAGGGAACTTTCCAAAAATTCAAAGAACTTTCCAGAAAATAAGAGAACTTCTGATAGAGAACAGTCAAGAAATTCTTGTCGGATCTTCCTAGAGGTTTAGTGAACTTCTTACAATTTCATAAAACTTGCTAGACATATACAGAACTTCTTAGAAGTTCAGCGAACATGTAGGAGTTCAAGAAACTTTCTTGAAGTTCAGGGTTTCTTATGAATTCAAAAAACTTCTCAGAACTTCAGGAAATGCTCACAAAGATCATGGAACTCTCCCAAAGATCAGGAAAATTTCCAAAAGGTCAGCACACATCTCAGACGTTCAGAGAACGTCCCAGTAATTTAGAAAATTTCCCAGAAGTTCAGGGAACTTTCCAGAAGCTCGAAAAAACTCCCGGATGCTCAGGGGATTAAGCAATTCAGGATATTTCTCAGTAGTCCTGCGATCTTCCAAAAATTTCAGAAAACTTCCCCCAAGATCGGGGAACATTCCAACTGGATTTTTTGTGCATTCGAAAAGTTTAGGAAACATTCAAAGGATTTTTCTATTGGGGAGCTTTCTAGAACTTCAGGGATCTTTTCAGGTGATCGAGAAACTTTCCAATCGTTCCGAAAACATCCCAAAAGGGTATTTAAGTTTTAAGAAGAACTTAAACTTCTTACTACTCGATAATTTTTCGAACCCAACAAAAAAGAGAATAAAGAAACCAACTAGTTTTTAATCAATTTCATAGAATGTCCACCTATTCACAATCTTGGGGATCCTAAAATGTTCTTAAACGGTTTACCAACATCTCGGTAATGCTAACTATTTCACAGAAATTCCACGGCTTCCAAGATTTTTTTTTCAATTTCTCGTAAGTTATTTAAATATGCGTGATATTCTGCTTCTTATCACAGAAAATGTACCTGCTGAAAGTTAAAACAACTTCTGGGAAGCGAAATCTGATTTGCTAAGTTCCCGTCATTTCCAGAAAGTTGTTCCTATTCCATGGATGATCAGCAAACTTTTTGGAAGTTCATCCAAGTTTCCAGAAACTTTAATAATTTTTTGGCAATTCAATGAATTTCTCAAAAGTTTCACCATTTCTCTTCTCGATAGACAGCGAGCAAGCTTCATGATTCTGGAAACTTCCAAGTATTTTATTCAACTGCCGAGATGTTTAATCAACTTTTGGCATTTTCAGTATAGATATTTCCACCAAATCTTCATATATATTCTGAAGTTCATTAAATTAAATTTTTAAAGAGTGCGTTCAGTAAGAAACTTAGAAGCTGATATAATTTCTGAAATGATGCAAAATAGATCCGGTATAAAACAAAATTCACAAACACCAGCGATGCAGCAATTTTTTTTGCGTTTGGTCTAAACAAATCAATCCAAACCACGATTTGAACTACCGTTGAAGATGCCCTTAGAAGATCTGGCTACACGGCTGTAACAGGTGAGGCCAGAAATGAACTTATCTTTCATGTGGTGGCGAATGTGTCTGAAGTTAGGCGAATTGCTTTTGTAAGGATGTTAACACATGGTGAAAGAAGAATTTGGGCAGCTGTGCTCAATGCCGTCTGACGTTGTTTGCCGGATTCCAGAGAAAAGAAAATGGTTTGGACAAATTTTGGCTAGAACCAAGAAGGAGCTACCAAATTTGACAACATTTGTTGAAAATTGGCTCATTCTGTCGCACAACATAAATGGAAAGTGTCTGGTGGTAAATCAAACTGGAAAAAGTTTGAGAGCTCAGAGATTTAGCTACGAGTAATTTATATTAACTCATATTAACAGTCGGGAAAATAAGGCAAAAATGCGGGAAAAAGTCGGGAAAAATGCGGGAATTTTTATATTAAGATTGTGTGACCACCCTGTAAAATGTAATAGCTTGTTATTTATCGTTTGAATGTTGAATAAATACCCTTCTGTTTGACGTTTTGGTCAACCGTGTATGTTGTTTAATTCTTGAGTAATGATCTCTTAAATGCGTCCAAATTTACTTTGAATTGGGCTTTACATTTCCGTCAAAATACATTCGCGAGATTCTGTGAATATCTTGCTAATAGCAGTAAAGCAGCCCTAACTCTGCATTTCAGATACTACAAGCATTATATTAGCATTATATCAGCATCATGAAAGCTATCTGTTGTAAAGTAGGATTTCAAATGCTATTTAAATGCTTGTAACCTGTGATAAGCATTTCGAATGCAATTCTGCATCAATGAAGCATTATCATAGCATTGCAGTCAAGCAGCCGTATATTGGACCAAAAGCGGCAGTTGTGTTGCATTTAAGGCGACTTAATTGCTTGATAGGCTACCTTAAGGACGCTTTGGAACTGCTCATTGGTAACGTGGGAAGACAAGTTGGGTCGCCCCTCCGATTGGTGGTCCAACATAGCATTATTACTGATATTGATTCTATTGATTCCTACGCAAATTATGGTATCAACTGGGAGAGACTTGGTCCTAATGCTTTCCTTATCTCCAGTCCTTTCAACTACTCTGAATATTTTGTGATTTACTGGGCGCAATCTTACAATTTGAGATAATTCTAAGCAGTCGATTTGCCATAATTTGGCAGATCGATAGGTCCTTCATAGCAAGATGCTAGGTAGCGAACTGGAAGATTCAATGGGAAAACTCCCCCTCCTTATTGTTGCATTAAGGAGATGCAGAGAAAAAAAGATCTAGTTTTAAAAATAAACAGAACCTCTAATTAATTCAGCATAGTTAGGTATTCAATTCAAATACATTTTTCATTCCGTATTCCGAAAATGCCACACTTCCACAATCAACTACTGACAACGATTTCCACAAGAAACTTTCCGGCAGCAAAACCAAAATCAGCCTTCCATTTTCAAATTTCAACACGACAGTTTTTGTTGATCATTCGTGTGCGCATATTGACAGTTGGATTTTCCGTTCAATAGCAACATTGTGAATTGCATCTTTGCAAGTTGAATGTCTCCGGCGGAAACAACTTGCCAATTCAGGAAAAATCTCCACCCGACACAAGCTGTCAATAGAGCATGCCAATTTGCTGCCATCGCCACTCCACCTACTCCCGGCGGCCTCCCCCAGTTCAACGACTAAGGAAGATCTCCCGGTTGACAAATTGAGTCCTTGCCGGTGGAAAACTGCCACTCAGACTGCTGTGCTGTGGATGAATGCAGCCGAGCGAACTATTTTGATTCGTTTCGCTTTGTCATCGCAAAACCTTCCAATATCATCGTCCGGCGAATAAATTGGCTCACCGAGGAGCTGTTGTGTCTACCGAACGGTTACTGACTAATTATAGCCATATTATGTTCCCGCTCGCCATCTAATCAACATCAGCTTCATCAAATCGAGTGAAGTGGCTGCCAGCAGCGACATCTTTTTTAATAACTGATTACGCAATGACGACGACGACGACGGGCTTACGACTTTATGTGCCGTCGGAATCAATTGGGCTTGGATGTAATTTTAAACCGCTCGTCGAGGCTCAAGTTTCGTCGATATGCGGGTTTTGCAACGACCCGCTCGAGTTGCACGGCAATGTACTATATGTAGTTGGGTGTTCGATGGTGCAAAATCAGCTTATCGGCTTCGTTTGCCGGTTGCGGTCTTGGGAACGAGCGGAACAGTAGCGGGAAGCTATGTCATCAATGAACGAACGGCGTTTTCCCGCTGAAATGCTAAGACTGATGACGACGACGATGGCGACATTCTCACCGCGTCCATGTCGTTTAAGTTATCTCAAATTTCCACATGGTATCATTACAGCTTGCTCGATGCGCTGCGTTGATAGGCGATGGTTGCGAAGTGATGTCAGCACGGCTGGGGAATGAGTAATGAGTTTGAGGGTCTTGAATCAAAGTCGTAAAATATGCTAACAACGGTTTGGAGAGACTGCCGAGGGGAATTTCTGGGCCTTCTGGAAGAAGCCAGCAGGAAACTTGTAAATTGGAGATTGGAATTTCTGACATTTATATAATACTAGCTCTAGATATAAAACTCGATGCGAGCCTTGCTACGCTTGCAATTCAATGAACGAAAATTTAAAATAACTGGCGCGTTTATTGTTGTTTTTTTTTAAAATTAGTTTTGTTAAAATATTTTTGATTATTGCGTTTTACGTTTTGTCATTTTGTTTTTGCCTTTATTTTTGTTAACTTATATGCGTTGCATGAATTTATCGAATTTAACTTTCCAGTTCTTAGAATGAAATTTTTTCACTTGTTTCCAATATTACCTACACAGGATGAAAAAAAAGCGGTAGTTCATTCAATTTTTGCTGCCTACGCCAGTTTTAAAAACTACTATGGCAACCTACACAGTTTGAAAAATTCAATTAAAAAGCATCTTAATACCATGCACAGAAAAAAATAATTAATTTTAACAAGCGTGTAAAATTTCCCCTCGTGTAATTCCAAGCCAAAGGAGCGTAAAGAACGATATTGTTTTCAATCTTGCATACAACAGGCTCGATTCAGGCGTTATCTGGCTTAATTTTACATGAAATATCCCATTATGTTCTGCCAAATCTAGCATTCCCATTATGTGCATTAGATAACGCAGCAAATTCAGTGTTTCTTTTTATCTGTGTGCACTTAAAGAGAATGTGTTGATTTTCACAATTGTTAAGGAGGATTCAATATTACACGTACTGTTTTTTCTGGGGCAGTAAATTTACACGATTGAATCAGAACGTATAGGTTTTAATTCATCTTGTTGAACCATATAGAAAACTAGGATTCAATTGCTTTTCTGTAACATTTACACGAATGAATAAGATATAGTGGAAATTCCAGGCGAACGCAAAATTCTAAAACAAAATATTAGTGTTCGGATGTAAAAACAAACCGTTTTTGGCTATCACCTTCACAGGATGATCAAACTGTGGAGTTCAATTAAATATAATTATCAAGTTTTTTGTCATAGTAACGATGGTTTTTCTTACTCAGAAATTTTGGTTTGCCTTCCGTCCACAACCTGCTCCTACCTCGTTTTCGCTAATTACTGTTTACAATTTATTTAAGAATTTATTGCAATTAATCATTGTTGTTATTCTCTTCAAAATTACCTGTCTGCCCTACACCGTTTATTAGTTCTACGTCATACCGATTCCGAGTTATACCGATTCCGTGAATGCTCGTGGGATGCGCGAATAGGTTCAGGTACCACTGTACCGTTCTTATTCAGTCAGCCGCTACGAGTGAGATCTAGTTTGATGTATTTTATTCATGCTATATAACTTTCACTCTATTCACCGTCTTCTGTGTTGTGATCGTCTAACCAAATTTAGCACACGGAACCCTACTAAATTTAACTCGATTTGACTTTACAATCTCTCTCTCTCTCTCTCTTCTACTTTTCTTACCATATGTCATCTGACATGTTTACGTCGTCGGCGCGTATGTATGCGTACGGCCAGTGCTGCCAGAACTATTGGTCATCAAATCATTTTATTGCATGATTACATCTCTACACGATTACATTTTCAATTGCAATTCATAAAGTTATTGACCTGGAAACAATATTCAACTAGTAATACATTGCCTTGATATGCTTTATTACACGTTATTTGTTCTGAACCACCAAAAGTAAAAAAAACCACACTCTTCAGAGACGAAAACTTTCGACGGATATGGATTTAATGTGGGTCTATGTGTACTATATTAGGTCTATTTGTGTCTTCAACCTTGTCTCACCACCTAGGTTTCTCGTTGAAAACAATTTTCCTAAAGTTCATTTCTATTATTTCCTAAGGCATTTCATTTCAAGCTAGATTTGCATTACTCAAAATCATTATTTATAGAACAAATCAAAATTACACAAATTTAAAATACTTTAAGATTTTTGACATATGATCTATCGACCAATCCATATTAAAATCATTATAACTTTGCTTATATTTTGGTTCGGATACGCCATTTGAAATGTATACAATCACATTTTCATGCATTTCCATTTAAAAAATTTCCAATATCAAAGTTTTACTATGTAATAATTAAAATAGGCCAAAGCTGTGGACATAAGAAATTACATGTCCCTAGAATTGAGTCTATGGTTTTCTTGTAAAGTCATTGTTCATGTTAAAATGTAAACATTTTTTTTATAACGTGTACCTATATTCTGTATATCTCCGGTGTAATACTTGACATATCGGCTCAATTTAGCCAATATTAGGTCATTTGAAAATCGTGACAATAATGTATCCAGCTTACTCAGTGCAGCTATGGTGACATGACAGTTGAGAAAATCGATTTTTTCACAGAAGTGTTTAATTATAAATTAACGAATAAAGGCTCAACTGCTTAAGAGTACATCGATCATTACGATGCCATCATGATTTGGTCGATTATCGCTGAATTTATTACACATTTGGTACAAAGGCCGTATGAAGAAGCTAGGTTAACGTTACATCCCGTTACCCTACTCTGTTCAAGATACCCATATCTATCATTCAGTGACTAGGTGATAGTGTCACGAATCGGCACGAATCTGTTCTCCATATATTTGTATAGTAATTTGGACGTTTGACACAAGAAAACAGCTAGCACTACATTTTTCCACGTAGATATAGGCTGAACAGCTTAAGGCGAAACTCAATTTGAAATATGTTCAAGAATTTCCAGAATTGTTTTTGGCAGCGCACAATTTCAGATTCCTTGTTTAATTTTGTAATTCTACACAACATGAGGCGAGATTTTTGCAAATTTGAAATAATGTGACGTTTAACAATGCTGTTGAATTTTTCGACCTGAATTACCGCGCACAGCTGGATTATCAGATGTTGTTCCAAATCTTTTCGACGCACAACACTTCACTTTCCTTCGATGTCCTTTTCTTCAGCATATTTTCAAATCAGGTAACGATTCTGGAACGATTATATTTTTTCTACGTTTTAAAGGGTGTATTCGATAAAAATGGCACACAGAAAATCTTCTGTAACTTTTGAATCGTATGAGTAAAAAACCTAGAAATTTGATTAGATCTTATCCATAGTGTATTATTTACATCTGCCAAGTTTCATAGTTATACATTCAGTAGTTCCAGTCATGTCATCGAAACAAGAAATTGTCCGTGAGAAAATTTTGTGCACTCACAATCAAAATCCAGGGGCGTCCCACCGATGGATTGCTAAAAGGCTTAGAATTGCAAATACAACTGTGTCTCGTGTAATAAGAACCTTCAAGGAGCGTCTGAGTGTCCAAAGGAAGGAAGGGAGTGGTCGTAAAAGTGGTCCAATGGACAGTAAAATGGCCAGGAAAGTCGTACAACAATTCAAGAACCGTCCAAACATGTCAATTCGAGATGTCGCTAAAAAGTCTAAGGTGTCAGTCGGTTTTGTGCAGAAAACCATGAAGCGTGCTGGGTTACATGTTTACAAAGTGCAAAAAGCCCCAAACCGGAATGAAAAACAGAAACTTTACACGAAGCTGCTCACCAAATCCGGTTGCATCGTGATGGATGACGAAACATACGTCAAGGCCGACTTCCGTCAACTTCCTGGGCAAGAATATTTCGTTGCCAACTCGAAGTTCGATGTTCCGGAGGATGTTCGAAAGAAGAAACTATCGAAATTTGCAAAGAAGTTTCTAATCTGGCAGGCGATTTGCGGATGTGGTGAAATAAGTACTTCCGGAACAATAAACGGTGCGATTTACACGGAAGAGTGCCTTAAGAAGCGTCTCTTGCCATTTATTTAGAAGCACAAAGGATCAACTCTGTTTTGGCCTGATCTAGCATCTTGCCACTACGCTCGAAACGTATTGGAGTGGTACCGAGCCAACGGAGTCAATTTTGTGCCAAAGGATATGAACCCACCAAATTCACCGGAACTTCGTCCAATTGAAAAATTCTGGGCAATTATGAAAACGGAACTTCGCAAACATCCCAAAACTATAAAAACAGAGCTAGAATTGAAGAAAATTTGGGTAAAAGCAACAAAAACACTGGGAAAATCGGTTGTACAAAATTTGATGGGTGGAGTGAAAAGGAAGGTGCGGGCATTCGGGATGGGAGACGAAATTAAATAAAACAAATGTTTTAAATCAAAATTCATTAGTAGTTCTTCATTCCCTGAAAATTTCAAGCAAATCCGATAATCAGTTTAATTTTGATGAGTATATATGTGTGTGCCATTTTTATCGAATACACCCTTTATAATGACTGCACTCGAACGATGCGAAAACAAATGTGGCTGTCGTTGAACAGGCGTGAAAAGCATCGCCGCTCTAACGCTCTAACAAAATCGTGTGAAGTTTTGTGTGCTCCAGTTGAAAGTTTAATACGTACTGAACTATTTCAATAATATTGCACAGTGGTCCAGAATGCGGATTCAGCTGGAAAGATACATTTTCAGCCTAAGTTTGTCTTCTACAAAATTGTTTCTAATAACAAGGCGCTTCTTTGGGTGTGAATGAAAACTAGGGTGGTCCTTAGTTTAAGAGAAATCGTAAGTCTAACATTTTTATTTGCAGAAATAATGGCATACATTCTTCGAAAAAGTTATAGATTAAATAATTCTAAGCAACTTTGATCGAATAAATTTTTCTGTACCTTGTGATGTGACCGAATTAGAGCATTTTTTCCTACGTAGCTTAGGGTGTCCCTATAAAAATTAATTATTTTACTGTAACTTTTTTATTTCCAATTTTTCAGCAAAGTTACTTTTTCGCTTTTCTGAAAATAAGGACCACCCTAGTTTTAATTAACACCAAAAAAAAGCACCTTATTTTTACAAACAACTTTGTAGAAGACAATTTTGCTCCAAAACTTCAATCTTAGGCTATTAATATATCTTTCCAGCTAAATTCGCATTCTAGACCACTGTGCAGTGTAAAACTGAACTGAATGAAGACATATGTTTATTCAATAATATAAATGCTTGTCATTAAGTTTAATTTAACAGTTGATATGAGCTTGCACGCTCTATTTATCCATGATAGTTCAAATTATGCCCTGCTTATTTACCATTATTTTTATGTGTACCACAACTGCTGTATAAACTACAGTATTTTCGCAAATGAGTTAGATGCGTAAACAAATGAGTAAACCCGAGGTGTTTATTTTCAGTGTCAGAGTTATGTGAAAAGTTGCATGCAATTTTTTGCGAATGATATAACCAGATTTTTTGTTTCAAAGGACTTAATTTTGCAGGCCCAATTTGCGAGGCAATCATACGAATCCAGGCAGAAACAAAAGATGTTTAATTACTGAATGGTCAGAAAATATAATCTAATCTAATCTAATCTCGCACTAACGCAGCCAATTCTTGAAAGCATCCTGGAAAATAGTGGTTTCTTGAATACATCATTTTTCTTGTCATCGGTCAGGCCAACTACGTAGTATGTGCCGCAGAGAGGATTCCAACAAATAGAGCGATTCCAGAAAGATCTAAAATCGCTCTACTACTCTAATTCAAGGGAAAGAAGAAAGCGTGGACCTCCCGTAACAAACGCTTCCATGTAAAGTTAAACAGTGTGATAATTTGTACTTTATCGTTGGGAGCATAGATGCTAGAAAGATTGGTTTATGCTCCTTTCGCCTGTGAGTGAACTTTTGGCATTTGAATCAAAAACTGGCAATAACTACCAAAGTTATAGCGCCTTATCTCGCTCAATGGGAAGTCGGTGGACTAAAACTTTCGACGATGGATAAATGCAAAGCTGAAAATAGCATAAAACATATGATGAAGGGATGTTATAATATAAATTGAGAATAATATGTGTACGTCTGCACATTTGCATATTCATACAATACCAGGAAATTCCAAGGATGATCCAAAATTATATACCGTATAAAGAATACTTACGTTTTCCGTGGTATGGTAAGATTTCAGCATGCTATCTTACTATCTCGTGAGAAAATTAACCGGTTGTGCACTTTCTTTCGAACCCGAACGTCAATTTTGACAACAATATCTTGCTCCATAGTTCCTCCTTTGCCGAGTCTCTTGTGATATGCCACAAAAAGTACCTTGTCAATGTCCCGAAACAACAGAATAAATTGCAACTAGCCAGTGAGTAAAACTACTCTGTGCAGACCACAAAGTGCACAAAACAGACTCATCGGCAATCAAGTTATAGGAAAAAAAAACATCTACAAACGATCCACGTCACGTGGACCACGTGTCGTATATACAGGATCTGGTGCACCATTTGAAATTCCTAGTCTGCGAGTATTAACGGAGTATTAAATCGATGAATTTGATAATACATGAAATATACAATTTTAGACTGTGCAGTGCACGAGGTGCACATATGGACGAGACGCCACTGTACATTGCGGTGGTGGGACTGCCTCCTAAGGTATAGCTGACGAGATACAGTGTTTCTTACTCAGCCGCTGGTGGACAGACCTCCTTGGTGGACAGACGCTCTGCACGCACCTCCTCAATCTAGCTGAAGTCAGAAGGACAACAGTGCCCAGGCTGCACTACCAGTTAAATACGCAACCTTTAGCTGGCGGTCTTTGTCATATCTTGACCAGTGGAAGCATGAGGTAGGAACTTGTGAGGACCAGAGCTATGTTGCGGGGATGCACGCTCCATCACAGTTGTCGACTCACCATTTTGCAGCCCTTAATTAGTGAATGATCAGAAAAAGAAGGAAAAAAAGGAAGACTTAAGAAGATATTTTAACTTGATGGAAAAAGAAATCAGAGCAATTATATCCAATAATCCAGAAACATTATTCCTAAAAGTTCTTTCAAAACACAAACATAACATTGAACAGGAGAAAGAGAAATATTAACTTAAATAAAGGCTAGTGAGAACAATTAAATGTTATGACGTGCATATTAAATAAATAAAGACCGAACAAAATATGGATCATTCTCTTTAGCATTCTTTACTTACCGGCTGGCCACAGCCTTAGGAAAATCGGGAAATGTGGGAAAAAGTCGGGAATTTCAAAATCCATCGGGAATTTTTGTCATATGGAAGGAACCATATACACACCTTCTTCAATCGGGTAGCGTTTGTGTCATCTACTCGGTCCAACGATCTTATTAACGGAATGAAACAGCGTTTGACATTGGTATGTAATCATTTTCTGCTGGCTTTGTTCAGCCTGTTCAAAAACGTACCGTTTAGAAAATCTGGCTACACGGCTGTGACAGGTGAGGTTTCGCATATGACTTACTTTTGTTTTTATTTTAATTGGCTAGAACTCCTTACGTGATCTTTTTTTCTGAATGATCACTTTTTTTCTGAAGCATCACACTGAAATTTCAAGGGTACGAATACTGCCGTTATTTTTAAAATGCCATTAAGTCTCAATCCATTTGTACAATAGAGATATATTTATCAGTGCAGTGGACAGATACCTATTGTGCCAGTCATCTTACAGCCAGAGTTGCAATTCTCCTCGGTGCTAGCAGGGTGCTTAGTGAAAAGTTTCTCCGGAGATTGGCAAACGCAAACTCACCCGAGAGAGTTTTGTTTTGTTTCCATTCTCTGCTAGACACCACAAGTTGAGTGACACCAAAGTGTCTGTCATTTGCACCCTCACCACACAAACAGGCCGGAGCGTGTGAGTGATCTCTGAGGAGCACCGAAGAGAGCAGAATTATTTCACCGGGGAGAGTCACCCTGGTGAAAATATTCATTGCTAGTTTTATACCGCAACAGTTGAATTTGAACATTTTTACAATGTTACTGATTTCTTAATGTTCTTCGTCTTCTTTTCGGCGTATCCAAGCATATTGCTTATCGCAATTAGCTGATTTCCAGGCTCTCACAACCTAATGATCTAGGTGCACTTGCACAGTTATTAAGCTTTCGAAGCCAATCACCTATGCATGAATTTGTATATTTATTTAAGTCGACTGGACTGGGAATCGAACCCGCCTCTTCTGGATTGGTAGTTCCGTGCCTTTACCGACTAGACTATCTGCGGCCCATAATTCGTAATGTTCATCTATGATATTCTGAAAGTACAAAAAAGGAACCGGGAGTCGCGAAAAAAATTTCGGACTGTACTTTCTTGTTCCCGTTTTCCAGCGATTTTTTCTTAATGTTTGAATCAAGGTTTCACTCACGTTAGTGCGGTGTAGTCCTTTTTCGCTCTTTCACTCTTCGTCGTTCACACTGCAGTGAGTGTATGAATGCTCAGGCAGCGAACTGTCAATTCTCTCGCTCTCCCGTGCTGTGTCGAACAATCTCTTCAGTGGTGTCAGGAAAAAATCTCCGTAGAGACTGAGTGAGGTTCACCAAAGAGAGCTAGAAAAGTGCACCCGGGTGATTCTCCCCAGAGAAATTGCGACCCTGCTTACAGCAATAACAAAGACATCGTTTTATAAATGAATGCTTTAAAAAAATGTTCAACCCCTGTTAAATAGGCTCATTCCAGATAAATTTGAAATGGATGAATCTGTTCTTGTTAGCAAACATTTGATTTGAAGTTTTCAGCGAAGCTCAAAAACTCAAAAAGCTCAATTTAAAAAATTAAGACCACAGCCTTAGAAGCCTTTTTTTGCCCGATTGTGGTCTTAGTTTAAGAAATTAAGCTTTTAATCGTGAGAAATCGTCGATTTATATGTTATAGAAGCAGATTCGCCCATTTCGCAAATTTCTCCGGAAATATAAACGGTCAAGCAGTTGATGCTTGACGATATTTGATCACTAGAATTACCTACCTATGAAAAGCTTTCGTTAAAAATGATGAAAATTCGTTTTTTCACTGAAGTACTGCAAAGTTCGTTGGGTGAAAAATAAACAAATTGCTAGAAGAGCGCTACAAATGTTGCCTCATTTGAGAAGATTTGTGGACGAAGTCATGTAGCAGGAAGAAAGAAAGCTGAAATCATTCGAATTTCAAACGTAGCTTTTCGTCGATATTCCGACCAAAAGTGTTCGCTGTTGCGGTTGATGCGGTAGACGATAAGATGCTGGGACCAAAGTTGAATTTCGTCATCATGTTTGCACCAGACCGAATCTCTTATGGCTTCGTTTCATTTTGATGATTTGAAGTTTTTAAGCCTGAGCGTCAAAGCAAAACGATTTATTGGAGGAGAATTGACGGAGAGCAATCTTCTGCAAGCCTTTAATATGGAAATCGGGTTTGCTTCTAAATCAGCAATCAAGAAAGCATGAGAATTTGCAAAAAATTCCGGCAAATACGTTTTGACATTCCGCAACAACTGTCGATCTATTTACTGTAGTTTTCTGAAGTAGCTACTCAACAAATCTCGATTAACATACACTTTAAAGTGAAACGGGAGGCAGTCCTTTGTCCATATGAATTATAGGTTAGGTTAATTATCACTTCACATTTTTGAGACTAAAAACCACAAACAATACAAAACAAAAATCGCTCAAATTGCTAACCAATAGATGCTCCAGTGGAGCAAACGATTCTTGAAAATGTCACGCCTGAAGTGCTCAGAAAACTTCGGAGTGATATGGACTTGATCCCGTATGTCCTTAACGAGTTACGTCATTTATATTAACCCTGCTGTTATAACTCGCATCAAGGACATAGGTAAAGAGCGTCTGGAGCTGTGTTAGGAAATGTTCGTACAGTATGTCTCATAAAAAAAATGCGAAAGATTTCAATACTTATTTTTTGGTAGCTTTAAACATTAGTTTTACTGTTTTAATACGTGTCATCTTACTGTATACTCTAAGACGATGTAAACAAAACAGTGGTTCGCGAGAAACATAGTTGAGAACAATGTACGCAAAGGAGGTTGTGACTAGTTTGCTGCTCGCCCAAAAGTTCGTAAAACAAATTGCAACAATTGTGGGATGCCACCTGGCGGCTACCGTTTAGCGTATCCAACGTTCACTCCTTGATGGACCACGTCCACGGAAGCCGGGTAGTGGCAGTCCACGGTCCGCAGATCCGTGAGAGACAAAGTGAGGCGAAATCCTATCAGATCGATCCGGAAATTGGCTAAGGAAGTCGATCGAAAACTACCATGCAACGGTTGGTCAAAGATGACTTGAACCGTTCGTCCAGGGCAAGAGTAAGCGCCACCTTGTAACGGACCGAATCAAACAACTACGGCTAGAGCGCTCGAAACGTTTGGTGTCAGCATTGAAAAAGAAGCATACTATCATCGTATTCTCCGATGAGAAAATGTTCACCATCGATCCCGTATCTATTGACCACACGTACAGACAGGTTTATTTCGCTGAAGAAGCTTCCAGAGCACGTGAAATTCAAGTTTACAACCAAAAATCCGGCCGGAGTCATGGTTTTCGGGGCAGTTGCGTCCAGTGGCTTGAGAATGCCTCCAGTATTTATCAAAGCTGGATTAAAAGTTAATACCGAGGTTTACATGAACATTTTGAAGGACCACGTTCTGCCATGGATGAAAGCCAACTTTGGAGCACACCAACACGTCATTTTCCAACAGGACGGAGCACCGTGTCATACCTCAAAAAGGACTCAAGCGTGGCTGAAGGAAAACATGGAATTTTGGTCAAAGGAAATTTGGCCTCCTAGCAGCCCGGACTCAATATGGGCATATGTTCAGGCTAAGGCCCCTGAATGTTTCCGCGCAGGAGAAAACCACCTATTTTTTTTAGATTTGAACCGCTTTAAACCAACACTAAGGATGCTGTTCGAACCATTCACAAAGTCGGATTGTTGTTGATTTAATTAAGAAAACACACCGATTTTAATCAACAGTCAGGATGCTGTTGGGCTGTTCACAAAGTGGAATAGTGGTTTATGTCGAAGGGTAAAAAGGAACAAAATACAAAGGTATGAACCGATTCGAAATCAAACTACCAAAATTCGGTAAAACGAAAAAGCCGATTGAAACGCTGTGAAAGTGTCAGTTTACCATCTGAACTGGAATAGCTGGTATAACTTTCGCTTCAAACTACTAATAATGCAATGGATAGGCTCAGTGATCAACTTCCGGAGCAACCTGGCAACCCTGGTCTCCTCCCGCCACCCAGAAAACTAAAAGTACACATCTCCTCGCTGAACCTCGCTGATAAGATACAACGGAGAGCAAGTTTTGCAACCTCCTACCGGTAGCCGAAATGACTTTGGCACGTTCGATTAGCACTCGGTTGCTTAACGATGCCTTCCAGCGCACCGAAATAGGCTCGGAACATCATCATCATCATCGGGATCGAGGGCCAACGAGGTAGGGTAATTAGCGTACCCGATAATTGCCATCGATCTGCGTCAGCGTGAAATTCAAACTGGGAGCCCGTTTGGAACTTTTCCAATCAGCCATTGCCGTCCTCATCGCGCGCGCGGTAAGTTTTCAACGGAACACGCCTTCAACGGTGATAGGTGATAGGTGCGATGCGATAGGTATAAGTTTGATGAGAATCTCGCCACCGTCTCATCGCCGCTCCGGATCAATAAATCCAATCCAATCTCCATCGTCATCATGCGCCGCTAATGAAACGCATCAATCCTGCTGGAATGATGATCACAAAAAGGGCAATCAGGAACGCGGCTCCGGCTGAAGTGACAAGCTCTTGACGTTGCCAGTGCAAATATTGGCCCCGTCTTGGCCGCAGACGACCGGTGGCTTTTCAGCGAGGGATTAAAAGAAGAGTTAACTCCGAACGGTGGAGTGATTCAACTGGCAGAGTCAATAATCCCAGACGGTACCGGCAAATTAAGTCAATATTTCAGAAAACTCTTAAAGCTGAATCTTACCTCGGGAAAGTTTCGACTTATTCGACTTCCCTTGCTGGGAATTGGTTGACACGTTTAAATTTCCCCAGTCGGTTCAACTTTCTAGTTTTCGGAAAGGTACCATTTTGCAGTTAGTCAGTTCGTTGGCCCTGGGTCGTCCATTCTAGTTGCTGGAATAAATTACCCCCCAAAAATAAGAGCGACGAAAGGTGGCAGATGAGGCGCAGGTATGAACGGAAAGTGGTATCCTATTTCCCGCCAGGGTTGGCCAATGTCGGTTTGATTTGCTGGAATTAGCGCCCGGATGAGAGTTGAAAGTTGTGCGATTTTGAGGAACTGCAACTTTTCTTGAAGGACCTGATTATTCTGAACTGTTGTTTCCCAAGGGATATCATTCTCCTAAAACGAGCAGCAAAAGTAGTTTCCCATTTTTGGAAGTTTCCCCACCCCTGCAAAGAGTGAGGCTGCACCGAATGACGCGTGTTCATGCCGAGGAAGGTGGATGATATATGCAAGAGAATGCGGTTCTCCAAAAGTTTGATACCCGTACCACAAAGTTTTACGCGTGCTTACACTCATGTGGTTGCGGTGGGGTGATGGTATTTGGTAGAGGTAGTGCGCCAGT
Source organism: Aedes japonicus (assembly GCA_034211315.2). NCBI lineage: Eukaryota > Metazoa > Arthropoda > Insecta > Diptera > Culicidae > Aedes > Aedes japonicus. The sequence goes on from JASCZW010004874.1 coordinate 63,243, forward strand.
TTTGGCCACCCCTTCGAAAAAAAAGGCCTAAGTAACAACCTTACGAGGGAAATGTATTTTTGGCCCATTTTGTCTTAGCTCATCTCATGATTCTCCAGCCATTAAGGAACGTGAAAACACGTCCAAAACCGGTGCATTTCCCCTAGTGGGAAAATAATCAACTTTTCCGGCGTTGGAGGTTGAACTCCCTGATGAGATGCGAAAAAAAAAATTCCAGCCAATGAGCTAGGTTTCGTTAAAATATTATTATTTCTGAGCAAAGAACTGGCACTAATTTCAAGGGAGGCAAAAGTTGGTAACATCCAACGTCGAAGAGCAATTCCCAGTATAATGAGTTTCGAAGTTAATTATGTATTTCCTGCTCTGCTTTAAATTATCCAGCAAAGAACGAATTCAACATTATAAGTGATATTTGATACTATTGTGTGCGATAGAAGTGTTTTTTTAGTAGGTCTGCCAATTTAGAAAGAAGGAAATCTAATTGAGGTGTTCGCAAAATTATCTATGGAACATTCTTCAGTTTTTCAACAACAGCAAGGGAAATTTAGCTGATCCTCCGAGAAGCTTTAATTATTCCATTTTCCAAAGCTAATGCAACTCATTTTTGGGTCGAACGAAGCGCCCATGCAGGCATGAATACAAGCTTCGTTTTGCCACTCGAGCTCATCCTGTAATTTTCCACATGTGTAAGCAGGCACTTTCCCGAGATGTAATAGGAAAAAAGTTACTCCTTTGCCCGTGTTTCATCCGCAAGAAGGTGCAGAGAAAACCTAGCAAACAGTGAAAACGAAAATTTGTGCTTCCCATCCATACTTTAGATACGTACAGGAAGTCGCCGTACAGCGTGGTGGGTGCTTTATGGCCGTATGAAGATCTAAAAGAGGCCCCTTAGCTCAGTCGGTGAAGGCACATCTACAAAGCAACACCATGCTGGAAGTTGCTGGGTGCGATTCCCGGTCTGGTCTAGGAATTTCTCGTTAGGCCTACCCATAGACCATTATTTCATATTCTTGGATAGTCTCAGTTCTATTGAGGCCTTCCAGTCGATGAAAACAGTGAGGCACTCATCTTACTTCCTTTCAGAAATAAGGAAGCCAGATGTGTGAGTTGCTCAGAAATGAGAATGTGGCTCAATTCCAGGCAATGAGAAGGCGGACTCTCTAGCAAAGATGAATTTTTCCCATTAGTACATCAGAGTTCTCTTCAAAATCGGCAAAACGATTGGATAAGTAATTCTTCTTGGGCAGTGGCTACATTCCATTATTCCAAATGTTTCGTCGAGATCCTGGTTTAAAGGTCTGGATGTGTGACCCATTAACCTCGAGCTAGCCACGAATAATTGGCACCCCACTTTTAATAAAATCTAAAAATAAAACATTGTTAATTACTAATATAATGAATATCGGCTCCGCAAAGTGTTACACACGCCTGAGCTTAACAAATAAACAAATTATTTAAAATAAGCATTCAGGCCTGAAATGCTAATGAAAGAATGCTGCTAGACGCAAAAACCCTAGCTAATAAATTGAACACAAAAATACCCAAATAACATACACTCAACGACACAACCTGCGTGAACAGACTCTCTCTACACTCTCTCACACGCTCTCACACGCTCTCTCAGTTCTATGAAGACTCAGCACGCACGCGAGCAGAATGCACTGAGAATGAGAGCAGAGACTGCCGAAAAGGTTCTTGAGGACACTGGAGCAGCTGAAGGAACCCCAGAATCCACGCTCGGAGAAAAGGAAAAGGGACACACCAACCAGTCAGCCATTTTAACTCAGATTTGAGTCAGTTTTGACTCACTTTCGTCATAAGTGGAGCCACTTAAATTTGAGTGAATGAAACCGATATTCACAAGTCGACAATACAAAAACATCCATCTGATGTGAGTTGATGTTTTTAGTTTGTCGACTTGTTAATACCAGTTCCATTTACTCAAATTTAAGTGACTCTTCTAATGACAAAAGTGAGTCAAAAACGACTCTAAACTGAGTTAAAATGGCTGGCCGTGCATTAGAAGAGGAGCAGCGGATGAAAACGTCGAGAAGAACGGTGAAAACAGTGAATGGCGAACTGTCGGCAACCAGAAAGATAAAAAGAGATGAAAATCAGCAGCAAGTCGAAATGCCACGAAAGAAGAAGAAGCACAGGTAACCAATAAGACGCATTAAGTCATCATGCACGTAATATGCGACTCCTATAAGCTTCCCTTGCATGTCTCACGCATGACACTACCACATGACGTAGTTAATGACCTTCCAGCATGTATATACTCACGCATTTCAGTATACAGTACATCATATTGCATTTCAATGCTCATGTATTTGTGTAAGTTGTATTTCAAAATGCTATTTGAATGCTGTGTAGCCTGTAGTAAGCATTTTGAATGCAAAATAACATCGATGAAGCATTATCATAGCTTTGATGTAAAACAGCCGTATATTGGTATAAAGCAGCATTTATATTGCATTTAAGGTGAACTAATCGCTTGACAGGCTGTCGTAAAGACGCTTTGGGACTGCTTATTGGTTACCTAGGTAGGCCTCGTCGAGCGCGAAGTAAGGGCGACGATCTAATTGTCGAGGTAAAAGGCGGAACGACGTACGCTGAACTCCTCCGAAAAGTGAGAGCTGATCCGGAGTTGAAGAAACTAGGCGAGAAGGTGGTGAAAACAAGGCGCAACCAGAAAGGTGAGATGCTCTTCAAGCTGAAGACGGATCCTGCCATCAATAGCCCTCAAGACGCTCGTTGTAAAGTCTCTTGGTTGAGTAGGCGATAGTTAGAGCTCTCTCACAGGAGGATCTAAACGAGATCACAACAGAAGACGAGTTGAGGAGGGTGTTGAAAGGGCACTGCGATCTTGGAGGTGCACCAGTGACAATCCGGTTGAGGAAGGCATATAGACGACGGCGATACGTCTACAGACAGCTACAGCCAACAATCTATTGGAGTCGGGTCGAGTAAAAGTTGGGTGGTCGGTGTGCTCACTGAGAGTCGTCCCTTGACTCCCAAAAGAATTGGAGAGATGCTTTAAGTGCATGGGTTTTGGCCACCAGACGAGGAACTGCAAAGGTTCTGACAGATCTGGTCTGTGCAGGAAATGCGAGAAAAATGTCATTTTGCAAGAGCAACCGAGATGCATGCTCTGCAAAAAGGAGGACGGAAACGACCACATGAGGGAGGCTGCAGATGCCCAGTATATAAAAAGCCGACAGCAGGTCGGCAATAATGGAGGTAACCCATAATAAACCTCAATCATTGTGACATAGCAAAGCAAATGTTGTCAACAACAGAAACAAAGTGTGACGTCGCAATAATTGCGGAACCGTATCGTGTTCCTCCCGATGGCGGAAACTGGGTAGTAGATAGAGCGGGCATGTTAGCGATACAAATGATGGGTAAATTTCCCATCCAGAAAGTAGTGTCCAGTTCATACGAAGGTTTCGTTATCGCTTAAATCAACGGGATCTTTGTAGGCAGCTGTTATGCATCCTCAAGATGGACTATGGAGAAGTTCCACCAGATGCTGGATACACTGACTGAAAAGCTCATCGGAAGAGGACTGCTTGTCATCGGAGAAGATATTAATACTTAGGCTGTGGATTGGGGCAGCAGATGTACCAAAGCTAGAGGATGCATACTGGTAGAAGCTCTGGAAAGCTGGAAGCTACACTATCAAACGTAGGTCCCGCCAGCACTTTTCGCAGGGACTGTCGTGAATCCGTCATCTATGTTACCTTCTGTAGTCCGTCGCTGATGAAATATGAATATGAACTGGAGAGTGTGTGAGGAATATACCCATAGCGACTATCTGGCGATCCGGTGTATTATCGTTCAGTGAAATCCTATCAGAATTCGAAAAACAAATAGTTGCGAACTGAAGTGGAAGACGAAGGTCTTCGATAAGGAACTCTTTGTTTAAGCACTTCGGGTTCGACAACGAACTCTGGAACCGAAACGCGAACGAGCTGACGAATACGTTAGTAAGGCCATGCGACGCAACCATTCCGAGGAAACCGGAGCCAAGGAACGAACGGCGCCCAGCTTACTGGTGGAATGGGCAAGTCAGCAACCTGCGTGCTAGATGCCTCAGAACCAAAAGAAGTGTCCAGAAAGCTTAGACCGCAGCAGACAGAAAGGTGCTTATGTCGGGTGGCGTTCCGAGCGGCCAGAGCCGGGAATCAAACCGAGAGATAAGACTGAGCAAGACGAACTGCTACAACGAGCCGTGCCGAGCCGCTGATGTAAACCCTGGGGCGACGCCTACCGAATTGTCAAGGCGAAGATCAAAGGCCCATCAATGGCTGACCAGCTATGTCCAGCAAAAACTGGAAGGTTATCGCAGATGGACTTCTTCCCGACG
>JASCZW010004875.1:0-53564 GCA_034211315.2 Aedes japonicus
GTGTTAGGTACGTGAAAGGAAACCTAGGTGTCTCCATACGTTTGGCAAAGAAATGCCTTTCCAACTTTTCCACCGTGCGTAACATCCTTTCAAGAGAGGGATATAAGTCTTTTTGTGCCAGTAAACATTCGAATCGCTCACTGAAACAAAATTTAGTGACCAAAAAGCGAGCTCAATTACTAGAATGGTATGCTGCAAAATTGATAATTTAATTACCAAAGAGATTTATCCTCCGAATTGCCCTGAGTTCAGACCGATCGAAAAATATTGGGCAATTGTCAAGCGAAAACTCCAAAGATGCAGTAAAAAATGACAAGTGCACAGTAAATGCTTTTAAAGTGGTGGTAATCCTATTTTGTTTTAGTGACAACTATTTTGAGACACCCTGTATGACACATCCGTATTGGATCAGTTAAGGTTTATTAACTATCTAAGGCTATTTAGCCTTCGATGTGTCCTGACTGTGCTCTAATTGTTCTGAACACATTCTGATTCAGTAACCGACGCTTACTGTAAATTTTTTGAACAAAATTTTTTCGCTCACAGCAACGTTTGAAGTCAATGCATACCGTAGGTTTAGCCAATTTCAACCATTTTGTATTTTTTTGGACTTTGAACGTGGGTATCCAAAATTAATTTCATGTTGTCGGCTGCCTCTGTCTCAACATTTTATGATTTTAACTATACAATCGTAAATTTTTTTCCAAACAAAATTTAGCCTTTGAAATAGGAGAGGCAATACCTTTTTTTGTGGAAACATATTCTAAGTCGTTTTGAGCTCTTATAACTTTCAGAAAATTATTCAGAATTTTCCGCCTACCATAATTAGGTATTTCGTTAAAATTTAAACAAAAACACTTGGAAATTGGGACACATCGGCAAAAAAAACAACATAATCACAATGACATATAATTACACCCATCAACACCGCTTTGAATATATACATGGTTCAATATCTCGCATTTAAACTCCAAAAGTTCGGTTGACGGGCGGACATGCCAGGCAGCAACAGACGGCATATTTGATTTGGTCGCTACAAACATTCATATTCGTTCCCGAGAAGCTCGAGTCAGCTTTGCTGTTTTATTCGAATCATTTAATATCAGCCAATCTTCATTCTCTGTCGGAAAGCTTCAACAGTTTGCCTTTTGGCTGCTTCACGCGTTGACATCGTACCATCTTTTCGAGAACAGTATTCCGATCCTTGAGTGGTAGAACAAAAAAAAAGAGGCGCACAATCTCCAGTGTCAAGCGTGGAGCAACCATTCGGAAGGGAGTGACACTTGGACATACGGAAGAATGGACGTGCGACATGGAAAAGGAAGGGGAAGTACTGTTTCTGGTTGTATGTTTGAAACTGTGTCTTCTTTCTTGTTAAATCCTTGATGTCAAGGTGAGGAAGTTTTTTGTGTAACAGGTTGTAGTCCAAAGATTGTAGCAACTTTGAATGTATTAGAAAACACATCTAGTGAATGGCAGAAACAACTTCAGTGAAGTAAATATGATATTTACTGATGGTTCTCACTCTCAAGAGGAAGTAAAGATGTGTTATTTGTGCATATCTTGCTTTATATGTATGTCACTTTAATCATAATTGTGCCTGTATGTATCAAGAGCTCTAAAATTTTCAGTGCAAAATAAATTGCAACTTCATAGTTAAATATTTAAACAATATATATATTCATTCAAAAATAACAACTTCTATTGAAAATACAGGCGTTAGCCTAACATCAGAAGTAAAACATAATTATAATAACTATTGTACATTAACCCAAGCAAAGGAAAATAACCAGCTGGTATCATATAAGTAAAAAGTTGTGTTATCACAGATATCGTTTTGATTTCCGCTTTTATCATATAACAAATTTTGTTATCACCATTGGTTGGCTTTGTTAACATGTGTTATCATTTTAAACATGATATGTTTGACAAATGTCACTAATTGAATGAGAAACTATAAATATTGCCAGCATATATGAACAAGCCACGTTGGGCGCCAATGTAACCGTTCGCGGAACAACTCGAGGTTAGTTAAAACACAGTGGCTTTCGCGCCACTCTCGTTAGAGAGACCACTGGTCGTGTTAGGTTTGCCCGACAAATTGAGACTACCTCAGGGGAACTCTTGAACGGTGGTTACCAATTAAAGTAAATATTCGGAAAACGCCAAATTCTTTCCTTCTGCTATCGACGACCGTACTCGTAACTGGTTATTCGACGCACTCTGACCTACCCACTATCCAACAAAACGGAAAAAGCCCGAAGGAATGCTTACTCAATAGAGCAGAGAAAACGGAAAACGGAAGCTTAGTGTAATGTGAGCTTTATTATCGCGTGGTTTCAACTAAAAAAATACCAAACTTCAAACTTTAACTGCACTATACTTTATATTCGTTCGTATTGGACCTCTCGTGTAAGTGTATGTGTGGGTGTACGGGTTAAATCATGGCCATGAAAACTGAACGACGTACCTGCGCAGGTTTTGTTCCACGGTGACTCACTGATGATGGCTGCCGGTGGATGAGTTTCGATGAAATGGCGACGAGGTGACGATGGCGGCAGGACTAACGACACCGCTGAGCTGCAAATCAGCGATGGACGATGACCCGTGCGCAGTATGGCCGAAACCAAAGTTGCGGAGGGAGTGGCAGGCTGGACGAATGACTTCCGGTTTCGGTTTCGTCGAGAGCGTCCGGAATTGACCTTCTCCTTCAATATAGGAGTCTCCTTTCCAGGCGACCCGGCTTCACGTACCTTTCCGCATGACCGGGCGGGGTTAAGAGAGGCTACTATGTTTTGGGGTGAGGTCCGGTTCAGTGTCCGACACTTGACAGCGGATCACTGCAACCGCGCTCTCGGTATCGTTTCCACAGAGGGTTTTAACGTTGAGTGGAATTCCGACGGATTATTGGCGACCGTCGGGTGAAAAACTCGCACAAATTCCTTGCGATCTTCACTCCTCCGTATGACTCCTCGAAAGGCGGGCCTTTGCTGGGCGCACGAGTCGATGTTGTCCGTCTCACGGGGAAAAAACACCGTCGAGATTCCCAATTCAGCGATGATGATTGCCGAACAGTGACGTAGTAATGGACGTAGTAAATAATGGAATTTTAGTGTGAGAATTTGACTTCACATTGATAACATAATGTGAAACTATTTCAATTGCTTTCAATACAAGATTTGTTATCAAGATGTTCTCACTTATAATAAAACTTCAAGGTATCTCCAGCCTCGTTGGGTTGGTCCAAAGGATGACGCAGGACTTCGCAACTAAATATAAGCCATTCAGATTGTACAATGCAATATGCTTTGAATAAACCAATTTCCAAGCGTTATTATACAAGGTGTTTGATGTGTTCTGATTAAATTGATGCTCAATAATATAAAAATGATTCAAAAAAGTAGGATATATTTTTTTAGATGTGTTAGGTCGTCCAATTTGCCCTGTATTTCAGAACTTATAGTTGTAACAGTAGCTTTATCCGCTTAACATTGTTATGATATTTATTCAAACATAGTCAATGAAGGGTATTCTGTGGAGGACCAACAGACATTATGAGATTATATTGGGATATTCATGCCAATCAAACTAACTTAACTTTGCTGTAGCCCGTATAATGCTACTCTTATAACTGTAGACCTGTGAGTTTGAATGACTAAAGCTTACAGTATTGACAGATATGTTATGATCAGTTATCATAGTTTATATGGCCCAAGAGGCTATCTTACATTACCACTGTATATCCTAAGTTTTGAACCCAACTCAGTTTTTATGAACTTGAAGATCCCAAGATAATCTGATAATGTAAGATGATCTTACAAAAGATTCACATGAATGCATAAAGTCACCTTTAATAAGTTATGAAGCTGCTGTTACGACAGTAGATACTTACTTCCGAACACTTGTGACCTAGAACATCCAAAGATATCTCATTACATCATCTTTGTTACTTTGTTTGGTCTAGAAAGCTACAGTTACAGCTGTAGATTTTCAGTTTTAAATTCCAGGATAGTTTGCATAACCTAGAAGACCTCATAATGTCTGGTGGTCTTCCATGATATTCAATGAACATTTTTCAATACGGAGCGTACCTTTGCATAGCCCAGAAAGCTTTCTGGTCCTATGTTCTGATCTCAAGGATAGTTTGGATGGCCCAGAACATGTAATATTGCTTTATAATGTTTGCTTTATAATGTTTGAATATTTATTGTAACTTCGTATTGCCTAAAAATAACCGTTACAACTGTAAATCTTATATTATGAACGCCGGGACAGTTTGGATGACCTAGAGGATCGGAATGTTATAAAATATTGACTGTTGATTTATAAAGCCCGAAAAGCAGCTGTTACAACTGTAGATCTTATATTTTGAACTTACTGACAGGTTGAATGACCTAGAATATCCCAAAGTTGTCTTACTCCGCCTGTTGACCTTACAAATTATTCAATGCATATTTTTAAATACATATTGTCCCTTTGCACACTCCACAAATTTACTGTGACAACTGTAAACCTTAAGTTCTGAACTCAAGGACAGGTGAGATGACCTAGAACATAAAAAATATATCATATAATGTTTGTTGACCTTCCAAAAGGTTCATTCAATATGTTTGAATACATATCTTAACCTTATATAGCCCTAAAACGTGGTGTTACAACTGTAGATTTGAAGTTCTGTACTCAACTGCATTATGGATAGCTTAGAACTTCCCAGAAAGATACGAAAAGAATTAACGTTTATCACCAAAAATTTAGTAATACGTATGCATAAGTATCATCTTCTAAAACAACGCTTGATACTATTAATATGGCATATATTTTTTTTTCCTGAACTTCTTTATATTCAGGATGTTCTAGGTCGTCAATTTTAATCTTATACAATATAACCTCACACTAACGCAGCTAATTCTAGAAAGCATCCTGGAAAATGATAGTTTCTTAAAAACATCATTTTTCTTGTCATCGGCCAGGCCAACTGCGTAGTGTGTGCTGCAGAGAGGATTCCAAGATATAGAGCGACTTCCCGGAAGATCTAAAATCGCTACTACTACTCTGAATCAGGAGAAGGGACAGCGTGGACCTCCCGTACCAAACGGGGGGGTGCATATAGAGTTAAACTGTGTGATAATCTGTTCTATATCGTTGGGAGCATATATGCTAGAAAGATAAGTTTATGCTCTTTCTGCCGATGGGTTAGCTTTTGGCATTTGAATCAAAATCCGGGCAATAATTGCAAAGGTTATAGCGCCTTATCTCGCTCTCAGGATGTTCTTGGTCGTCAAATAGGTCTTAAACTTATAAGTTTTTTTATTTCCCAAACAGAAGAATTAATGTAGAACAAATTTGCGGAAAACAGTGTACACTTTTATGGAATCTGTGATTTTAAACAGCCATTTTATTTTCGTAGTCATATATGACCCCTTAGGCCTGAACTGTATAAGACAAGACGTAACATTTATGATTTTTTCAATGGTATGTGACCAGAAATCAACATTGTTCTTTTTTAAAATTGACGCGTAGAAATATTTACGATCGATTGATGCTAAAATTTTGAAAATCGTTTGACAAATGACTGAGATATTAACGCTCAAAATCTGACCTTTCTTCGTTACCGTTGCAATGCGATTTTTTATATTTTACCCCAGAATAGAAAACAAAGACGTAGTCCTACGTCAAAATAAGGTTTTATTATGATACTCAACGAGTCATTTTTTGTTATTCATTCTGTTAATTTGGCTAATTATTCAGTCTCAATGATAACATATTCAATGATCAAACAACGATAACCGGATTTTAAAATTTGTTTTCAATTTGGTATAATCCTTTACTCGGAAATTCTGCCTATTGACCCATTCAGCTTAGTTTGTAGCGAAGCAACGTGGTGTAGGAAGAAAATTGAAGGGGTTTTCAACAACATTGATAACTTATCACTTCCCCCAAAGTTACTCTGGTTACTAAGTGATTACAAAGATTATTGTGATTGCTGATGATTACTTCTGATTACTAGCGTGTAATATTTATCGTCAGTAATTACGAGGTTGTCTGTGATTACAGATAGTCTTTACGATTACTCGTTGTCGCTCATGATTACTTGATGATTACTTCTGATTACATGTGTGGTTCTTGATTACTTCCCTTATATTGGACATTGCTACCCAAAAATAGAGTTATTCAAACGACTAGTTAGGTTATTTTTATTCACGGTTTAGTCAAAATTAAATGTCAAACCGTCAAACCAAAACAGAACCGCTAGCAATTCAGCGCCAAATTTCACGTGATTTCGGTTATTTTTAAATATAAAAGTAACTGCGCAAACGGATGTACTCAAGAATCACGAAGATTGAGCTATCAAACGCTGGTTTTTGGTGTTAAAAATCAATTGTTTCGTAAAACGGGTTTATTCGAGGAACAATCTGGTGACCCTAAAGAGCTGAGGTGGTTAGCGATACATTTTAGTGATAACATCGTAATGAGCATGTAAGATCACGAAGGTTGAGCCGTCGAACTAATAGTTTTGATATGAAACTTGAGTTTGTCATGCATATTACGGGATCTTGCATATCAGAAAAACAAAAATAAAATTTTAATGACATAAAATTTCCCCTCGTTTAATTTCGCAGTCAAAGGAAGTGCAAACGGCGAAATTGTTTGCAATCTTGCATGTGACATACAACAGGACTGGGATTCAGGCACCGTCTGGCTCAAATTACATTAATTTCAGCCAAACTTAGCATTCTCTTTATGTGCATTAGATATCGCAGAAAATTCAGTGTTTCTTTTTATTTGTGTGGGAGATATTTCGAGGGCCAGCGATAACCAGGCTGTTTAATTGTTCATTTCCGACCTAAAATAATCATGAGTATGAAACACCACGAAGACTGAGCCGTGTAAATCATGTTTTGGGTACAATAATTGAATAAAGGAGTGATACGCGTACTGTAAAGTTTGGTCAAGTGGGAAGCAGCGTGTAAATCAGTGAAATCGTCTGTTTAAAAATCAAATTAAATTTCTTTTTCAAGTTCAATTAGTATAAAATTCAGGAAAAATATTCAGTTAGGCTTCCGCTTTTCCAAACTGAATTGCCGGGCCTTACGCTTGACCCCTGCCATCAGATTTTTGTACAGCCACCTTGTCCACCTTCTGCCGCAGAAAGCCAGTTTGCCTTGAACTGCTGCTCGTCCTTAGCAGTTTTTTGGTCTTCTTTAGGTTCCGCTTGACAATAGCCCAGTATTTCTCAATTGGGCGGAGCTCTGGCGTGTTGGGAGGGTTCTTGTCCTTGGGAACCACCTGCACGTTGTTGGCGGCGTACCACTCCATGGCCTTTTACCGTAATGGCAAGATGCCAAATCCGGCCAAAACAGTACGGAACAACCGTGTTTCTTCAGGAAAGGCAGCAGACGTTTATTCAAACACTCTTTCACGTAAATTTCTTGGTTGACAGTCCCGGAAGCTATGAAAATGCTGCTTTTCAAGCCACAGGTACAGATGGCTTGCCAAACCAGATATTTCTTTGCGAACTTTGACAGTTTCGTGTGCTTGAAAATATCTGCTACCTTTCCCCTTCCTTTTGCCGTATAAAACTCCTGTCCCGGAAGCTGCTTGTAGTCGGCTTTGACGTAGGTTTCGTCGTCCATTACCACGCAGTCAAACTTCGTCAGCATCGTCGTGTACAGCCTCCGGGATCGCGCTTTGGCTGTCGTATTTTGTTTATCATCGCGATTTGGAGTCACTACCTTCTTGTAAGTCGATAGTCCGGCTCGTTTTTGGCTCGATGCACGGTTGTAGACGATACACCCAGCTTATTTGCGGCATCTCGGAGAGATAGGTTAGGTTTCTGCTTGAAACTACCGGCAACTCTCTTTGTCGTCTCAGCGGCTTCCGGTTTTCGATTTCCTCCGATCCAGACTTCCTGGCTGTCGACAAACGTTCCCCAAACACTTTAATTACATTTGTAACGGTTGATTTGGCAACTTTTAGCGATTTTGCCAACTTTGCGTGCGAGTAGCTCGGATTTTCGCGATGCGCGAGCAAAATTTTGATACGCTGCTCTTCTGCTTGGACGGCATTTTGACAACTGAAGAGTGAATTCCAAAATCAAAATAGGAGCAACATTCTACACACACACACCTTCAAAATGAGGGGTGTTCAGGTTTTTTAAATGCAAAATTGATAGAAATACGTCAAGTTGATATTGACCAAATTTTGACCGTATCGCCCTTTAATCCACATTACGGGTTACTCCGGCGGACGTTCTGAGGGCCACCGATGACCAGGGTGGTCAATGGTTTATTTCCTACCTACAATATCTTGACCTTGAAAATCACAAAGATTGAGCGTCGGAAACCTGGACAAAGCCAAAAGTAAAGTCATCTATAATCCCAATTACCTTTGTAATCACTGTGTAATCAAATAATCATAAGTATTAAGTAATCTTGAGGTACCCTGAGTAATCACGAATGATCATGGGTAATCATAAGTAACCATCAGTTATCACAATAATCTTTGTAATCACTGAGTAATCAGAGAAGCTTTGGGGGAAGTGACAAGTAAGGGCATCTTCAGCAGCGGTCTATTTTTAGATCAACTTTATACCTGATTTGCATCAGCGAAACTTGAATAGAACTAGCTAAAATAGACCAACTTTGCGTTCATCGCATCGGTGTTGTATTTCTTGTTGTGAAACCCATCAACACCTGTCATCGTGTCGATCATTCAACATCAGAGATCGGAAGTTTTTTTTCAGAGATCGCAGATTTTTCACAAACATTTTGCCATTGATTGGTTTGGCCAAATAGTTTTTAATGCCAATAGTGCGTTATTTGCTGACGACAAGGAATACTTTTTCTTTCGTTTGTCTGAAGGCTGAGTGTGTGAATGCATGCATTCCATTAAAACGAAATTAGATCATGCTGATTCGTAGTTTGGTAGCGGATGAACAAGATTCGAAACCGAGAGGGTCACATCCTGGGTGACACCGCAACGTCGACCGTGATTTCCGTTCCGGTCATCAGAAGCTGTTACAGGACTACTTTAGCGACACGCAAACCTACAACGAGAAGCACCCTCTGCGTTTCCGATGCCAAGGGAGATGTTCCTGGACATTATGCTAACTAACAACTAAAGTCAACTAGAGGCTTCTCCAAACTTTATCGGTATGAGCCAATCTATCAATAAACATATTGTTTACTTTGAAGTCTTCATTCCTTTTCATTTCCGAGGAATCGAAACACTATTCGGAATCTCGGAACCTTCGCATTTCGATCTAGTCAGCGTTTTCCGGAAAATGCAGTGACTGTTAAAACTAAGACAAGCATTCGTTATTTAGGAATGAATCGAAAAAGCAATTCACTAGCTTCGGGAGCAACTAGAGGTAATTATCAGCAATCGAAGCACTTGACTATTAGAATGAGACACTGAAAAAGTCTGCACATTGTAGACGAAAGGGAAGGTCCATTAATTATGTCACGCATTAAGGGGGGAGGGGGGGCTTCGGAAAACGTGACGATCTATACAAAAAAATTTGAAGGTCCATACAAAAACTTGACAAAGGGGAGAGGGGTAATAACAAGTCAATTTTTGCGTGACGTAATTAAGGGACGTTCTTAAATATGCGTATCTGTCAAGATTGTAGTTGGATTAAATGGAAAATTCTAATTTTTCTTCTGATTTCTATTGTAAATATTGCCGATGTCTCTTACCGTTAGCGAGTAATTAACGATTTGCTTATAAAATTACGCCCTTTTCAAATGTGTTTTACTCCATTCAAAAAATAACCTAACTCCAGTTTTCAGACATGATATGTAATAATAAAAATCCTTTCAAATGCTTTAAAAACACATTTTTTTTATTTGCCTCAACTAGAAAAACCAGCTTTTAGAAAAGCCCCATTTTGTTTACAAAAATCATAATAACTTTTGTTTGACATATGATAGGGACAATTTCAGCAAACAAAAACTTGTAACTTATTTTGATCTTGAATCACTGGGAAGACAACTGTGCTAAAAAAAATTGAAATAAAAAAGTTACAGCAAAATAACAGATTTATATGGGGACACCCTAAGGTACGTAGGAAAAAATGCTCTTATTAGGTCATATCAAAAGGTACAGAAATTGTTATACCATCAAAGTTGCTTGAAATTATTTATTCTTCAACTTTTATGAATAATATATGCCTTTGTTACTGCAAATAAAAAAGTTAGATTTTCGATTTCTATGAAAATAAGCACCACCCTAGTTTCCATTCACCCCAAAAGAAGCGCCTTGTTATTAGAAACAACCTTTGTGCAAAACGATTTTGCTCCAACAATACAAACTTCGGGTGAAAATGTATCTTGCCAGCTAAATTCGCATTCTGGACCACTGTGCAATGTTTACAAACAAATGCTGTTGAGCTCGCTCATTTAAGGGTTTGTTCAGAGTTCACTTTCGTTCTTTTTCAAATCCCCATTCAGCTCACCGGTACTGAGTTCCTAACACGACAGAATCAGATTCAATACTGATTGTTTTCACCGTGTCTAATTGACGGCACCCAGCTCCCTTCCTCACCCGTCTGAGTAGCCGACTCGGAAGTGAAAAACGCAAAACAACGAAAGTAGCTGTTTCAGACACCTCCCCGGGGATTGACCCAAAGCGCAAAGCGAACTGGTGGGCGAGAGGACTCCAGCAAGAAAACACAAATAAAACAGCTTCCAGCATTTTAATCGCCTTTCCGCAAGCTCCGACTTGAGGATGTTTAATAACACAATATTTTCATCTTTTCTTATTGCACTGTTAGCAAAATAATGGGAGCAGGAAGTAGCTATCTGCCAGCAAAACAGCTTCTATATTCGAGCGGTAAGGGAAAGCTGAATGAATGGAGGGATCAGGCTTTCAATTGTACGCTATTGTATTCAATTGTTATGCCCTTTGCTGGGACAGATATTTGTACTACAACCAGCACAATACTATTGGATACAAAGAGACAGGCGTCTACCGGTTCACTGCCACTACTATGCCAGAGAACGTTGTACAAACTTCCCAGTGACGACTATTATTATTGTCAGTGAGGGGGTGTTGTCATACGACCCTGCTTGAGTGGGAACGACTCCTTTCTGATATGAAGAAAGGTCACATATTAGACAGACAGAACTTTTTTTTTATCTCTCTGTGACACGTGATAGCACGAGACAGATCTTAATTAGATCCCGTGTCCAAGTGGGCAAAAACCTGTAAATATTCCGGAAGTGTTCACAACGCTCCTCCAAGTATATGGCTGCAGACAACAGCGACACATTGTTATATATCTACCTGCATGGTGTTCATGGCAAATCAGCGACAATTCAACAAGGCGCTGTCACTCCTCCCTCTCGAGTTACAATGGAGACGTTTGTGATGACAACATAGCGAGTGTGAAGTGTGCTGTGTGGTTCATCAAGGGGAGGCAAAAGTATTGTATTGGAGGGTGAAAGTGGACGATGGGGGGTTTTAGTGGTCCTTGGTAATTGTGACGCCCTGAATAGGCCGTGTCGTATTAATTATGAGCAGAAAGAAATTGTTTCCTACTAATCAAAGCGCGGAACAATGACCGAGGTTGTTGAGAATATGAATACCGCCAGCGAGGATGTAATTGGGTTCAATGATCGAGGAGTGTTGATAAGATTTCAGATAATTTCAATCACAAAAGAATGGTGGAGGTGGTTTTTTACGAAACGGTTTTCCATTCATACTTGTTCGGCCTTCGCGACGAAAGTAGCGTGCAGTCGTTGCTAGTAGGTACACCGCTACTGAGCGCTGCCTACTCACATTGCACTTTGGTCCAGATCACGAATTTACTAGGAAACATGCTCCCAGCGCCTAAACTTGAAACTTTACAGCAAAGTGATGTTCTACAACATGGATTGTATAACTATGGCTCATTTTTCGATGTTGATTAAAATTAGGGTGGTCCCCATTTTCACGAAAA
Organism: Aedes japonicus; assembly: GCA_034211315.2. Lineage (NCBI taxonomy): Eukaryota > Metazoa > Arthropoda > Insecta > Diptera > Culicidae > Aedes > Aedes japonicus. The sequence continues at coordinate 11,942 of JASCZW010004875.1, forward strand.
TACATTTTCAGGGCAAAAAAAAATTTTTTTTTCTGGTGCACCCCAAGTTGATGAGGGAAAATTGCTCTTAATCGGTCAATTTTCAAGCTACAAAACAAAATGCATATATGAAAATTCCAATTTTTTGCACTACAACTTTGCCCAAGAGTGTAAACTCCTATTCCTGCAAATAAAAAAGTTAGTTTATGTATTTCCGTGAAAATAGGGACCACCCTAATATTAATCAACATAAAAAAAATGGGCTATAGCTATACAAACCATGTTGTAGAACATCACTGTAAAGTTTCAAGTTTAGGCGCTGGGAGCATGTTTCCGCATAAATTTGTGATCTGGACCATAGTGCATTGATATTAAGCCACTCCATCTCCTGCAACGATTGCTTCGACTAGTGGGCCGATGCCAGATCCGGCCAGAACACCGCGTCTTCGCCCGTATGGTATTTCTTGATGAACGACACAACTTCCGGCAGGTATTTCGTACTATAAATTTCCGAAAGAAGAGCGACTTTGACATTCCCTTCTCGCTGATTGTCAGCCACAGCAGCAGCTTCTTGGGAAACTTGGTGTGTGAAATGAACTTCTCCTCGGAGCTCACATCCTTCTTGGGGGAAGTAAAATACGAAGTGCCCTGCCAGTCGTTGCCATCCAGGGTGAGATTGGTCTCATCGTCCATCACCACCGCCACGTCTTTGAACGCGTATTCATGTATTTTGTTTTCAACGCATTAAGAGGCTCACGAGAAGACAATGTTAGCCGCCTACCACAAGTTCAGATCGACGGTGATGAAATAGAGGTAGTAGACGAATTCGTGTATCTGAGCTTATTGGAAACTGCCGATAACGACACCAGCAGAGAAGTACAAAGGCGCATTATGGCTAGCAATCGTGCCTACTTCGAACTCCGAAGGACGCTAAGATCGAACAAAGGTCCTGGGAGAACCTCCCATCGCACACATTGCTACTTGACATAAAATCATCCCTACAGTCTACAGTCGTCATAGCTGGGACACATAGTAGTGGCAACAAATATCGATATGTCAAGTGAAGGGGAAACCCCATATAGGATTCTTTCACACAAGCTGTGTGGAAGTACATATAATTATTGTTGTGAGAATCCTCACTCTGTATTAGAGTGCGCAAGGCTCGAAATGCGTTTGATAAAGTGCAGCGTTCCATCATTAGAAACTCCATGGAAATTTATCCAGAAATCAATCGTTCAAGACGTAAACCAAATAAGTCTTGTCAGTGGAATACTCGGGCTCTGACTCATCTGATGAAGAGAGTTCTACGTTAAAGGTTCCCTTTTGAGTTGGCAAACCGATTGAGACACCAAAAATGTAGAACGGCCGCTACACTCCATCTTACCTATTTTTCATCGAGACGGAGATAAGGACCAGTACATAAAACGTGATTTCATCCGTGTGATGAGCAGACTGATGTCCAATCATTACCAGATAGTCGCACACCACTCGCGTACAGCAACATTTCATAAAATTAATTTGTTATCCACCGCTCAATCAGGGTCTCGGGGGTCAACCTTCATGTGCATAGAGTGTAATTATGCTAGGAATGTTAACTAAATTGTGGATGTAAACAATCATTGTTTTTCTTTTTATTGCTGACACCAGTCACCCATGACGTCCGTGATTGAAGTGCAGCTGAGACGTGAACGAAGAATGTCAAACTGAGGCATTGACCCCATCCTTCGCAGTCGCCGCAGGGTCACCGATTATCAGGACTAGGCTTCCTTCAGCTTCGGGATTGACATCGCCGAACAATTTCAGCCACCTCGTCAGCATTGGCAGATATTCCCGAATCCATCGTTTACAAAAAACGTCCAGTTGATGTTGAATCTGGTTCCACGAGTTTATAACCACAGAGGCTGGATCACTAAAGGCTACAGAACGCTGGCGTACGCCTCGTGAGCTTCTCCCAACAGGAAGTGGTTTGGTATGAGGGCCTCTTCTCCATCAGCGTCCAGTGGCAAATACCTAAGCGGTCGACTGTTAAACCATTGTCTTCGGCTTCAATGACCAATGTTTCTAGGATAGTGGTTTTTATCCTACGTACTACCCATGTGAAGGGCTCCTGATGGAATGAAAATTCATTTAGTATCGGTGTTGGTGAAGCTGGCTGCCAGTTCACCGTGTATCTCTTCAATCTGCTTACGTAAGAAGATTTCTGCACTTTTAAAGTTCGTGCCATTGTCCGTATAAATCTCGACACAAGTCGACACAAGTGGTCAGATCCAGCGTTTCACTGTACTCCTTCCCACTTTCACAAACAGCGGGCCAAACAGGTCAATGCCAACGTACGTGAATGGTCGGGTGTAAGAGGAAAGTCAAGCTGCGGGAAGCGGTGCCATCCATGGTACCTTCGGAGTAGCCTTGGTCAACTAGTGCCATTGACACGCTGTGGCTATTTGTTTCACCACACTCCTCAATCGTGAGGTGTAGTAGAACTGACGAGCTTCATTCACCACTGTTTCGGAATTACCGTGACGAAGGACTCGATGAAGATCTTCCACAATCAGTCTGATTACTGGGTGTTTCATCGGTAGAATCACTGGAAACTTGGCATCAAAAGTTGTATGTAGCACACATCTGATTCTTCCACTACCCCGTAAGACTCCATGTTCATCCACTGTAGGCGTCAACTGATACAACGCACTCGTTTTGTGTAGCGCTGATGCCTTCTCAGCAATCCCATCTCATCAGGATATTTTTCCCACGGCACCATTCACATCACTGTATTCTTAGCTTGTTTCAGTTCATCCTGACTCAGATACGAAGATTCTGTTGCCTCCCATCGACATCTACGTCTGCAGTTATCCACAAAACGGTGCACATACGCAATTCCACCTAATAACCGTCGCCATTTCAAATAACGCGATAAATCCACTAGGGTGACAGAAATTGTAGACCCTTTGATCACAAAGCATGGTCGTAGTTCTTCATCCGGTTGAACGTTTTCTTCAGCTTGCTTCGGCTATTCCTCCTCGGGAAGACGAACCCTCTGAACCACTGAAACACTCGTCGCTGACCTCACGATGCGAGTTTTTTCCCCATTTCGTTGCAGCATCTGCAGGGTTGAGTTTGCTGGGAGCTCATCGCCATTCTGTGACGTCTGTTGTTGATAGTAGCTCTCCAATCCTACAGGCTACATATTGTTTGAACTGGCGGTGGTCAGCTCGCAACCAGGTCAATACCGTCGCCGAATCACTCCACAGAAAAAGTTGCTTCCCTTTGACGTTGTGTCCTTCCTGTACAAACGACATCAACCGACTTCCCAGAATAACTGGTTGTATGTAGTTTCAATCGTGGAATTAAGAGTGGCATGAGTGGTGCGACCTTTGTCTTGGCAGTGACTAATGTGCATTCAGCCTTACCTTCGGTGTTGATTACTCTGAACAGCGGAGAACGCTGCTTCACTCGCCTCCACGAAAATGTGAAGTTGAAGTTGATCGTATGTTTTCGTGGTCGCTTCCGTGAACTAACCGAAGGATTCGTAAGCTGCCGATCTTGCAAAACATTCCAGTCTACCTGATCCATCGTTCGATTATTGCTTCCGGTAACTTTTCACCCCACTGTAGTTCTGCTCGCCACTCATCTTGAGGTAGTATTTTTCCGTGTACGAGGACATATCAACATCTGCCGTTTAGTTGGCCGATTGATAGATAACTTCAGTTCGTCTTCAGTTGTCAACCACAGCATTTCCAATACTCGGTCACTGTCTTCCGTTGGACTCAGGAAGAGGTTCTTACTTTCCTTTGTCTCCTTTTCATTCAGTTCATTGAGCACCTTCGAGCTGTTGGATAGCCAGTTTTGAGGTTCTTGACAAATTGCGCGGACGCTGGCGAACACATGGCTTCAAAGGTTGCCACGTCCATCATATAAATAAACAATCGCTCTGATGGATCGTTACGGAACAAGAATCGGAGAGCATGGCGCTCTCGCATTAACAGCTGATGGAACATTTCTCTAATGTCTGCAGACACTGCCACCCAATACTGACGGAAATGAAATAACACCGCAGGGAATGAAGTAAGCTGATTTGGACCTTTGAGCAGCATGGAATTCAACAATATTCCATCTACCTTGGCTGCCGCATCCCACACTAAGCGAACTTCACCAGGCTTTCATGGATTTGTCACTGTGCGTAGCGGTAGATGCCACACACGTTTGGGATCTGCTCGTTCGAGTTTATCATCCGTCGCGCCTTGTACGCACAAGGCGCAACCTTGCCTTAAGGACTCCATAATCTGCTTCTTAAGGTTAGCCGCAAGAGTGGAATCCCGTGTCATCTTGCGCTCCAGGCACTAAAACCGCTCTGCCGGCATGATGTAACTATCTGGAAGCTCTATGTCCTCATACTTCCACAATATTCCAGTTTCAAATATTTCGCCGACCCGTACAGTCGTTTTTCCCAGGATTTTCTTAGCACGTTTATCCTCTTCTGACTCTGGCACTGGTGCCGGCTTCACATCTGCATCCTCCATCGTGAAGTAATCTCGGATAGCATTGTGTAGCTCCTGAACACTCGCGCAAGATGCTCTATCCAAGTCTGACCTTCACAGCGATAGGTTCGTCTTGTTTGCCTTATAATACTTGAAGCGCTACTGTGAGGTAGCACTTGGTTAACATTATTGACTCCTAGCAACAGGCGAGGAACAGCCTGTTCATGGCTGACGATTGCAGACCCTGAAGATACCAATAGCGTTCCGCAAGATCATTGTAGTTGAGGCTCTGTTCCGACAGATTAAGCTCCTTCATCGTGTGAATGTCATTGAGGCTTCCGATGGTTTGCTCCTCTAATCGAAACTCGGACAAGTTTCGACTCCAACTCGACTCTGGTAACGTTTCCTGTCCCCTTGAGGTACAATGGTTTTGTCCATACCCAGCTGCTCCGCTCCAGACTGCTTTCAATCAGCGATAGATCTGACCCGTCATCCAGGAAGGCAAACGTTCCAATCGAGGTTAGTGGTCCGGAGATGATGACAGGAATAATACGAAAAGTAGCTGTTGTGTGGTTCTGCACCGTTGACAACCCTGATGTCGGCTGACTACTGAAGCGATTTGAATGCAGCAACGGATGGTGGCGGAATTGGCACCTTTCAATCACACAGTGTTGTACTTCTGCAGCTCCGTCTACCAGGTGCATTTAGACAACTCCGACTTTGACCGTTAGTTTGCGCTAACTTCCATCGATCATTCACGGTGTATGATTTGATCACTGTGCACTCAGCTATACGGTTACCCGATTTCTAACAACAAAAACATATACGTTCCTTCTGGCTCGCTGACTTACCGCTGAGTGCTGATTTGCTGAATGCTGCTCCGCTGGGCGCTGTTTCGCTGGTGTGATTGTTGACTGCTCCTTTTTGTCGCTGCTTTCGCTACTGCTTCCTCCAATGTACATCGTCACTCTGCTTATCACTGTAACCAACCACTCCGTACATGAAATCGCCGAAAGTTTTCAGATTGACTACCGGGTGCTGCTGCATATGCTCCGCCCATTGCATCTTGGCGTGTGTGATTAACAATTCTGGACGCTGGTACAGCAAACGCAAGGTGTCGATCATTTGGGGTACTGATTCGGGAAGCAATAATCTACTTTTGACAGATTCGTACGCGTGCCCTTTCAAACATCGCTGAAGACTCGTGAGATTCTCTGCAGTATTATACCCAAAAGCGAGCGTAGTATTGACGAAGGTGCTTATAAATATTGGTAAATCGGCGGGATGACCGGAAAGTATAAGTAAATCACGAGCCGCTATTTGTCGAGTGGTTTACTGCAAGGGGAACGGACTGTATTCGGGCCATCTTGGTGCCGGTAAAGCTTAAAATATGTTTGGCCAGAGTTTGCTAATATATTGGCCCAATACAAGCCAGAGTGCATCCATTTTCGTTCCTCCTCAAAAGCGTGGAGAGAGGAACCTTTGGGGCGGGATGGCCAGAAAGCATAGTCAGTCCCAATTGGTCGGGCCGAACTAAAGAGTGTATCGATCAAAATTTGGTCGACTTAAACTTGACGCATTTCCTTCTATCATGCATTAAAAAATTTTGCACACCCCTCATTTTAAAGATGTGTGCGTGTAGCATCATGTCTCTGTTTTGATTTGGAGATTAGCAATTCAGTTATCATACTGTCGTCGCAGGAAGAGACGCATCAAAATTTTGCTCGTGCATGGCGAAAATCCAAACTACTCTCACGCCAAGATGGCGAAATTGTTGAATGCGGCTAAATCAACTGTTACCAACGTATTCAAAGTGTTCGGTGAACGTTTGTCGACAGCCAAGAAAGCTGGATCAAGGGGAAATCGAAAGCCGGAGGCCACAACGACGACAAAAAGAGTTGCCCGCTGTTTCGAGCGGATCCTCAACCTCTCCGTCCGAGATGCCGCAAAAAAAGCTGGGAGTGGCGCCTTCAACCGTGGATAGAGCTAAAAACCAAGCTGGACTGTCGACTTACAAGAAAGTGGTGACTCCAAATCGCGACGATAAACAAAACACGTCAGCCAAAGCCCGATTGCGAAAGTTGTTAACGACGGTGCTGATGAAGTTTGATTGCGTGGTCCAGGACAATGAAACTTACGTCAAGGCAGATTCGAAACAGCTTCTAGGACAGGAATTTTACACGGCAACCGGACGGGGAAAGGGGGCAGATATTTTCGAGCACATTAAACTGTCAAATTTATAGAGTAAAAATATCTGGTGTGGCAGGCCATATAAACCTGTGGCTTGAAAAGCAACATTTACATTGCAACCGGAACCGTCAACCAGGAAGTTTATCTGAACAAGTGCCTACAAAAACGTCTACTGCCTCTCCTGAAACGACACAATTGTTCCGTTCAATTTTGGCCGGATCTGGATGCCCAATCTTGCCGTCATGATAAAAAGGCCATGGAGTGGGATGCTGCCAACAACGTTCAAGTGGTGCCCAAGGACAACAACGCTCCCAACACGCCAGAGCTCCGCGCAGACGAACAATATTGGGCCATCGTCAAGCGGAACCTTCAGAAGACTCAAAAAGCTGTTGTGAGCGAGAAACAGGCAAACTGGCGTTCAGCGGCGTATAAAGTCGACAAGAAAACAGTAACAAATCGTATGGCAGGTGTTAAACGAAGGACCCGAAGCTTAGCTGAGTATTTTTCCTGTATTTACTGAACTTGAAAAAGAAAAATAATTTGACTTATTAATTAAAACTTTGATCGACTCACAGGCATTACTGTTTGACCAAATTTTGATCGTAACACCCTTTAGTATCTTTTACTATCGGACTATTTGGCGTTAATCTTGCTATCAGATCTAGATAAGAACTATTGATCTGTTGAGCAGGAGCTTTTGGATGTTTATTGGGATAAGTTGCTGTCTTACCTGGTGGCAGCACGGGGGCGCAGAGGGGATACTGTTACCTACGAATGTTCCAACACGATCGCTTTCTTGTTGTTTCGGAAACGTTTTACGAATCGCACCGATGTTTCGCACATAACTTTTATGCAATTTCCAGGATTTGAACTGCTTTCAAAAGCCCTCAATTTAGAACTGAACAATTGTATCTTGAATTCTTAGTTGATGCCCAGCATAACCAATTAAAAAGATGAAACTTTACTACGATTTTCTTACAACCCATAGATTGGCTTTAATGATGTTGTTATTTCCAATAATTTTGATTCTAAACATAGATTTTGGCTTTTCTCCTCGATCAGACCATAATTCCATATACTTCAAGTATCATAGTTTCCAAATTTCAAACCATCACGTCCTCAAGTATCCCAATTCGTGGTTAAAATATAACCACCATCCAAAGAGAAAACGAAAAACCTCCATAACCATCATAAATAATAGTTACACGGACAAATAAGATACTCGAGATGGAAAAAAATCTCTCCTTCGTGAGCGGCATTCAAAATGGGCAAAAACTGACCAGCCAACGGTTCCACTTTTCCATCCAACACGGGTGAGAAGAAGGATGAAACTTTCAAGTGACGTGTGATCTATTAAAGTAATTTGTAGCTCTTCATTTTTCCCATGTACCAATCCTGCTATCCGACTCTGTAGCACTCGACTCCTGGCTGTTCGCTCCTCTGTACGGCAACGTCGCTAAAACCCACCTTATTACTGTTCAGTGTTTGCCGTCCTCACTCCGGCCACCCCTCGCCCCTTTGTGCCGGGTAGTTAAGGTACAAGGAAAACTCGTCCTGAACTCCGTTATCAGAACGATAGTTTTAAAGTGAGTAGCTTCGTCAGCCTGGCGGTGGTGGGTGACTGCACTTAGTCCAATTCTTGTCTCTGTCTTGTCTTCACACAGTGCCAGGCACTTAAAGTGCTGCCCCTTCCCAAACGGCACTCGCTGTGAGGATGGAAGCTTACAACAGTATCACCTTCCCCGAGCACACAAACACAAACATTCCTCGTAGGGATGATGACACCACACTCTGCTGGTTGGCTGACTGACTGACGGCAGTGCAGGAGATGCTGTTGCTGCCAAGGACACAAGAGAAGCAAGAAAAGATCAGAAGCCATCAGCGGAGGGCGTGTGTGTTTCATCACAAACAAGCTTTGAAGGAGCTTTGCTTTTTAAATTAAATAAATGGGACCGTGCTCCCTGCTTTTGTTTCAACAGCAGCGGTGCCCGGGCCAGGCAAGATACGGCGGAATCGAAAATGGCGAAGATTGCTCTTATAAGTTTGCTCTTCTGAGGGGCAGCACCAAATTCCGGACAGGTAGGATATGTGGGTCCATCTGTTTGGAATAACTAAGGTTAAGTTTTGTTTTGGTGTACCGGTGGCTGTGGTTTCCTTAATAATTGCAAACTTGAGCGGTCTTAGATTACACTGGACAACAGAAAGTATTAAACTGATATTCCTATTCAACTCATGCGAGTTGCATTTTTCTGAGCAAATTGGCATCAAAAATTGACATTTCGATATTTTTTGAGAACTGCTTTAATAACTGACTCAGAATAAATGTAAATGCTCCAGCTTGCATTTTATTGCTGTAGCCTATCAATAAAACAGCACATAAAAAGTGTGTCGAGTCCGACTTCACACAAAAAGACTTTGTGATCGTCGGCAGCCATACCATTTCAGCAAAAAAAAACCTCCAGAGTACCTCAGTCTTTTTTGCGGAGATACGTACCGTGTAAAAAAACACGTGTAAAAAAACCGTGTAAAAAAATACCGCGTTATTTCGAAAATCGTCGTAAAAAAACGCGCGTTATTTCAAAAATCGTCGTAAAAGACCGCGCTATTTCAAAATCGTCGCGAAAAAATAAACAAGTTTTCAAAAATCGTCGTAAAATAACAGTTTTATTTGAAAAATCATCGTAAAAACCGTCTCATATCGAAAAACACTAACACATAATAACTGTGAAGAGCATTTGCATAGTTTCAACGCATATTGCACTGTTGTTAGAAGACAAAATTCATGGTTATCATTAATTTATAGCTAAGACAGGATGAAAATTATCCGTTTTTATCAGCATTTATGTATTTACTGTCAACTTTCCATGCCTCGATATGAAAGGGACGCATCGAGGTGAGGAGAGATCGACATTCAGAACAGAAATTGACTGGACCTGCTGAACGATCCTATGAAAGCATTTCGCGTTGCGGCTTGTTTTTGTTTGTGTATCCGGCGTGCAGAGCCGATCTCGATCGCTTGCTCAAACACAGGTGAACTTGAATTTTCGCCAGTTTTCGTCGACATATGGAAGATAATTTGCTTTGCTAATATTTTCAAGGGACTATAGAAATAGGGAATCATCAAGATAGAGAGAATATCGAGATAAAGAGACTCTCGCCACATACCAGAGACTATGTTATTAAGAGGGCAGCGTGGAGGAGAATAAAAGTTAATTTGGTTTACACGGCCAACTGAGATATTATGTCTGTACGTTTTGCGCAACCCCAAATTTTGTGTTTACTTTTGGACGGCTTTCTACGCCGATAGCGTGAATTTCGTCCGCAGCGGTGTTAGGATAAACGATTACATTGATCGTCAGCCAACGGTCGTGTGCATTTAATTTCAGAACTTTTTCTATGTGACTGAAATTTTCCTTTCACACACCTAGAAATAATTGGCTACTTCATACAGGTTGCACACTTTCTGTGTACATATACAGTGACGGACTATGCAATAAGACCAAAGCCTGATTTTTCACTACAATGTGGTCATGTTAGGGAGAGACGCCTTTCATGGTCTCGCAAAACCAATTGAGCTGAAATTTCGGCTGTGGTGCAAGTAGCCTAAATTTTCATCTGCATTAAATCATCATTTTCATTTACCACTAAGAGATTACAGACACCACCTTATGACAAAACAATATGACCGCACCAGTTTCCAGCAAGGATGCTCGAATCTGAGGATCTGAATTTGGGAATTATTGATGCATGGTGGATTTAAATATCAGTATACCTTCTTTCAGATTGTAAATTCACACTCATCTAAACTGCTGGATAAACTATGGATATCAAAGGAGGTCTTATTGTTTTGTCGTAATTTCTGGTAGTGGTGAAAAGTGTAATTGTTAAATTGAAAATGCAGTTGTTCCTGAGCTATTGCCAAAATTTCAATTATTTCAAGAGAAAGTGAAGACAAGCCTCCAAACGCGGTATTTTGTATGAAAACCGGAAGTCTGTCTTGGTTTCAAATGACGTCCGGACATCGATTTCAGCTGCAAACGTTGTCCCCGTTCAAAAAAAAAAATGAAGGATGTTGGCGCCCGCTACAGACCGGAAGTCGCTATCTTACTTTTCACAGTAATTGTCGGACGTGGCATGTATGTAAAGAAGTCCCTCCTGACACCATTGAAGAGCGTAGGTAAGCGACTCCGGAAAAATAATCTTCTTCGCGGCTTACACCAAGTATCTAACATGTTTTCGCGTTTTTAACTTTTTCATTGTATGTACATCCTTAGAAAACACCCAGAGCTTTTTGGTCTTCAACGTTATTCAGAAAAACCGTCCTAAAAATAAAACCGCGTTGTTTCAAAATCGTCGTAAAAAAAAACGCGTTATTTCAAAAAATCGTCGTAAAAATAACCGTGTAAAAAAAACCGTGTAAAAAAACCGCGTAAAAAAAGAAACCTCAGAGTACAGTAAACCCCCGACATGTACGGATTCCCTTGATAGTGGTCTCAAAATGAAATATTATGGACATTGAGACCCTTGGGCCGGTTCATAAACCAAGTAAACTCAATTTTGAAAATCTCATACAATACCACCCCCCCCTCTTCCATACGTGGACTTATCGCCACACTTTTTTGAAATTTTGTATGGAACGTAGACTTTGGTCAAACACTCGAATTCCACACCAGAAAAGTCTACGGGGTTTATGAATAACCCCTTTGTTGTTTCATCAGATAATATCTCGTGATCCATCGTATATATGCAGTTACTTTTTTCAGCAAAGTTATTCCGGAGAACAAGGTATTTAGCAGGGTAAACTTAAAAGTTCCGAAGTACCTCACAATGTGGCGCTAGTGTGTATGTAAACTTACTTTATAACCTGAATCACGAGATCCTTGAAATATAGCAGGTTAACCAATTGGCGTCTTCGACAAAGATGTTTGATTGATTGAGGCCTTTTGGACGGTGTTAACATTTGTGCTGAACACGTCCGCTACGTGGCGCTAGAATACATGTGAACTTTGTGTATTACCTGTATTTTGAGATCTAGATCGAGTATTAATATACTGTTTTCAGGAAGGTTAGTTGTAAAATTATGAGCATGCAGACGCTCAAATCAACAGTTCAGAATTATCACACTCTTGTGTGAAGGAGCAATCGAAGCAACTCGACCTATTTGCAATCCAATCGTAGCAAGCTAGATTAAGAAATTGTTAAATAAACGCTAGTTCATATTCATCACTCAACCAAAGCGGTCACTCTTATACTTTGCTCCAAGAGGCTATGGGCCTTTGCTAGCTTGGAGCGATTAACGTAGCAACCGATATAAATATAAGAGTTGAAATTTTCCAGTCAAGATTTTTCCACCGAAGATTTTTTTGGAGGATCGAGATGGACCGTATGGAAATCGTGAAGCTCAACGGTGCCAACTACCCCATCTGGAAGACGAAGGTGGAGTTCCTGCTAATCCGGGGCGACTTGTGGAAGTTCGTGACCGGAAAACGACCAGGACCTGGTACCGCAACGGTAGCGAATGCAGTTCTGGATCCGGTCGTTGAAACTTGGGACAGCGGTGACCAGCGTGCCCGTGCAACGATTGGCCTTTTGATGGAGGACAACCAATTGAACCTCATCAAAGGGGCTAAAACAGCGAAGGAAACATGGGAGAAACTACGTACACACTACGAAAAGGCAACGCTAACTTCGAAGGTTTCGCTTTTGAAGAAACTGTGTGATAAACGGTATTCCGACGGCGAGAACATCGAACAGCACGTATTCGAAATGGAGGAGTTATTCGAGCGGCTGACGGTTACAGGACAGGAACTAGATCGTAATCTGCAAGTTGCCATGGTCCTCCGCAGCCTACCGGATTCTTTCATCACTTTGACCACGGCTGTGGAGACAAGGGCAGATCTCTGGATCTGGTCAAGTCAAAGCTGGTGGATGAAGTGTCGAAGCGCAGTTCCAGTACACAAGGAGAATCAGTTTTGAAGGCGGATTGGAAGAAGCAGATGATAACGTGCCATTTTTGCAATAAGCAAGGTCACAAGAAGAAGGATTGTCGTGCTATGGCGGAGCAAGCAGCCGGAAGTCAGAGTAAGTCTCGTGCACAGGGTGAGAAGCGTCGTTCACCAAACGCGAAAGCAGCTTGTGAGGAAGTCCAAAATAAATCGAATCTGGAGTATTCGTTTGCGGCGAGGAGCGAATTCAAATCGGCACATTCGTGGGTGATTGATTCCGGAGCAACCTCTCACATGTGTGCGAACCTGGACCAGTTCGTGGAATTGGATGATAGTGTGCAGCAGGACGTGATCCTAGCGGACGGCAAGAAAACTGCAGCGAAGGGAATTGGATCGCACCAACTGGCGTTCTTATCTTTCAAGGGTGAACAGTTCAAAGTAACCCTCAGGTATGTTTTGTATGTTCCGGACTTCGAATCGAACCTCATTTCGGTGAAGAAGCTCACCATGAAGGGTGCTACTATTGTTTTCGATGCCAGTGGATGCCGTATAATCAAGAATGAGAAGGTCATCGGAAGTGCCACATCGTCTGGAGGGTTGTACTACTTGACAGTCACCCATGAAGCGCTAGCGTCGAGAGAATGCAAGCATACATCAAGTTGTCAGCACACGTGGCATCGCATTTTGGGGCACCGTGATCCTGATGCTATTCGGGAGCTTGAAAGCAAGAAATTGGCATCCGGAATCAAGATCGAGGATTGTGGCTGCCGTGTAGTCTGCGAATGTTGCCTGGAAGGTAAGCTGACACGGTTCCCGTTCCCGAAGAAGTCCGATCGCAAATCAAGTCAAGCTCTGGATCTAATCCACTCGGACGTATGCGGTCCTATGCGAACACCAACACCAGGTGGGTGTCGATATTTTTTGACCATGATTGACGACTACACTCGCTATTGTGTCGTGTATTTCCTGAAAAATAAATCAGAGGTGAGCGATCGCATCAAGGAGTATGTAAGCTACGTGAAGACGTTATTAGGAAAAACGCCTAAAGTCATCCGTTCGGACCAGGGTGGCGAGTTCCAAAACAAAGAGTTGGATAGATTTTGCCAAGAAGAAGGAATCAGTCATCAGTTCACCGTTGCTTACACCCCCCAGCAGAACGGTGTTGCGGAGCGAAAGAATCACTCATTCACGTTTGCCGCTGAAGTACTGGGCCGAGGCTGTCAACACGGCCAACTATGTGCAGAACCGTCTGCCAACCAAGCCGTTAGAGAAGACACCGCTTGAAATGTGGAGCGGAACAATGCCGGATCTGAGTTACCTGAAGATTTTCGGATCGCCGGCGTACGTCTGGATTCCGCAACAGAAGAGATCGAAGCTGGAAGCAAAGTCGAAAAAGCTGTTGTTCGTTGGATATTCCCTACAACACAAAGCATATCGTTTCATGGATCCCGATAACGACAATCTATCCGTAAGCCGCGACTAGTATTTCTGATGCCGGAGGAGGTTCGGGCAACCGAATCTCATAAGGAATGTATGCTGGATTATCCCTTGAGACCTACTGAACCTGCCAAAGTTAATGAATTCCCCGTTGCTACAGTGGATGACAACGACGATGGGAGTGACACCAGCGAAGATGATTTTTACGGCTACGAATCAACCATCAAAGATTTCGTCAATGAGGAAGATGAATCCGTGGAAGAGGCTGGATCAACTGATGGCAGGAGGAGAATCGACATGACCAAGATCGTACACCGGAAGAGGCTAAACCAACCGGAGAACAGGAGGAGAATGTTGTTAGTGCCCCTCGACGATCAAACCAGGCAAACAAAGGTATGCCACCGTACCGTTACTCAGCTGCAGCAACGCTGGTAGCGGAACAACAGCACGAGCCATGTTCCTACCAAGAAGCCATTAGTTGCCCTGAACGCGAACAATGGAAACGAGCCATGGAGGAGGAGATTGAATCGCTTCAAGAGAATGCTACTTGGGAAGTCGTCCAATTACCTGCCGATCGGAGGGCCATCGGTAGCAAATGGATCATCAAGAAGAAGCTGGACAATAATGGTAACGTGATCCGTTATAAAGCCCGCCTTGTTGCTCAAGGTTTTAGCCAAAAGTATGGCACTGATTACGACTAAGTACTTGCGCCAGTGGCAAAGCAGACGCCGTTTCGCACCATACTCAGTATCGCCGCACGTCGTAATCGGATGGTGCAACATGTTGACATCAAGACGCCGTACCTTTACGGCAAATTATCTGAAACGATTTACATAAAGCAGCCTGCTGGATTCACGACCGGTTCCAAGAGCGATGTCTGCCGTTTATGCAAAAGCTTGTATGGCCTGAAGCGGGCAGGACGAGTGTGGAATGAGAAGATCAGCAAAGTGCCACAGGAGCTTGGATATGCGTCATCCTTGTCTGTACGTGAGGACGTGCAACGGGCAAAAGTCTTTCATCTTATTGTACGTAGACGACATGCTTATTGTGACCCACGATCAAAACGAATACGAAAGGGTTCGTAATTTCCTGCAACGACACTTCACCATCACATATCTTGGAGCAGTATCGCACTACCTTGGCATCCAGATTCAGAGTACGCAAGACGGCCAGTTCCTACTGAATCAAAGCGCTTATATCCGGAGGGTCGCGGCTAAGTTGGGTCAAGACAAAGCAAAGCCGTCCCACATCCCGATGGACCCCGGATACCCGAATAAACAGCAAATGGAGGAGGATCCGATGCCCCGGAACGAGGAGTTCCAAAGCCTAGTAGGTGCTTTGCTGTACATTGCGGTGAATTCGAGGCTCGACATCGCTATCAGTGCATTCATTCTGGGACGAAAGGTTAGCCGACCCACTCAAGCCGACTGGTCGGAAGCAAAACGCATGCTGCGGTATCTCTACACAACCGCAAACTTGAAGTTGCAGCTAGGAGGTGAAGGAACGCTGGAAGCCAACGTGGACGCTGACTGGGCTGGCGATTGCGTGGACCGGAAGAGCAATACTGGATTCGTGTTCCTGTTTGGTGGACCTATCAGCTGGACAGCAAGGAAGCAACAGTGTGTCACACTTTCATCGACTGAGGCGGAATACGTCGCACTATCCGAAGCCAGCCGTGAATTGCTTTGGCTTCTCAAACTTATGAACGACGAGGGAGAAGTGGTCACAAATACAGTTGCGGTGCAGGAAGACAACCAAAGCTGCATTGCAATGCTGCGATCCGAAGGAACAAATAACCGGACGAAGCACATTGACACACGGTACAACTTCGTCAAGGATCTGATTAGTACCGGAGTCATGGATGTTATCTATTGTCCCACAGAACTGATGATTACTGACATCCTCACGAAACCGTTAGCAAGAGTCAAGTTTGGCCTTCAGTGCGTCGAGCTTGAGGAGGAGTGAAGGAGCAATCGAAGCAACTCGACCTATTTGCAATCCAATCGTAGCAAGCTAGATTAAGAAATTGTTAAATAAACGTTAGTTCACATTCATCACTCAACCAAAGCGGCCACTCTTATACTTTGCTCCAAGATTGTGTGCATGTAAACTTACTGTAACGTTTGCATTTGCATCTCCATTTCGTACTATAAATTTCCCCGTTCACGGCCAGTCCGGAGCGAAAGTAGAGCAGCTTTGTCATCCCCTTCTCGTTGATTGTCAGCCACTGCAGCATCTTCTTGGGAAAATTGGTGTATGAAATAAACTTCACCTTGCAGCTCACTTCCTTCGTGGGGGAAATAAAATACGAAGTGCCCTGCCAGTCGTTGCCATCCAGGGTGTTTTAGATCTCGTCGTCCCTCACCAGTGCCACGTTGCGTTTCGCCGGTAAAACCGAGTTATCCATCTTATTCAGCCGCTGCCGCTGCGTCATTGCCTGCAGCTCCGAAACCAGTGGACGCGACTTCCGCTTCCTGACATGTATGTTCATGTTCGACAGGTACTTTTTCACTGTTTGGCCGGATGAACCGACCTCCCGGCCAGGCGCACGCAGCGATTTAGCCACTTTTCCATCGGTCTTCCTCTTCAGCATCCTTGAAGGCCGTAAAGAGCTGGGTTTTCTTTCGATGCTCTGATTGCTGTCTAATAGTACCAAGATGTTGTAGATGCCGGAACAGGCGCATCCAGCGTCCACAAAGTGCCGCACGATGTCCGTTTTCGACGCCGTTGGGGTGTTGTTCTTTGAACACGCACACTTCTGAACGGAGTTGCTTCACTGTTTTTGCCATCACCGTTAGAGTTCGTCTGATAGAGCTGTCAAAATCTGTATGCTGGCTCATGGGTTACTATGATTGAGAATGCATGGGTAGTTTCGTCAGTGCGGGTTGGCAATTTTTGTCCATTTTTTTTTAATGCAAACGTTATAATTTGGATCTCGAGATTATTTCTGTATAGCAAGATGGCACCTTCAAAAAAGATATTCGAAAGATCAGGGCTTTTTTAATGGTGTACACATTATATCAAAATTAGTTCGCTTACGTGGCGCTAGTGTTCATGTGAACTTTTTGTTATATCTGTGTTTTGATCATATGTAAATTCATTGCTTTATTGGGGTAACCTTGGTCTTCCAGATGGTCAACCTCACAGCTCCAAGTTATTTGACGGTTTGACGCTAGTTTATCTGTGAATTATATAATGTAAGTTTATCGCTAGCGCATAAAAGAGGCTGATGACCCCAATATGGGTACTTTTGGTACGTTCTTCTGATAACTTCAGGTTTGTCCTTCAGAGAAGTTCTTCACAAAACTGAGGTGGCCTTCAGAGAACTTCATGGAAGTTCTTCCGAGAACACCAAGAAAGCTCTGCAGAGGATGTCGGGAAGGAAGATAAATTCAGGTGTTTTATTTTCAAACGGTTTTCGCACTGCCGGTAGAAATTCACAACAGAACTTTTGATGTAGGAATTACATCTTTGTTTCAATACTGAGCTATAATTTAACAAAAAATTGCGTTGCGTACCGTCGCGAAAAAGTGATCAGATTTTGAGCGTTAATATCTCAGTCATTCCTCAAAATATATTCGAAAATGTTTGCACCAATTCATCGTGAAATATTTCTACGCATCAATTACAATACAGACAATGTTGATTTTTGGACCACAATCTATTGACTAAATTCGTAAGTGTTAAGCCTTGTCATTATTTATTTTATTTACATGGCATAACGTCACAATACTATAACATAGCCTGATACACAATATCCCTCCATAATGCCCGATTCGTGGCTGCTCCTCTCCAATCCCTTGGGCACCTTGTACCCCCTAGGTCTTGCTCCACCTGGTCTGACCATCTTGCTCGTTGCGCCCCACGTCGTCTTGTACCAACCGGATTCCCGTCGAACACCATTTTTGCAGGATAGTTGCCCGGCATTCTCGCAACATGTCCTGCCCAGCGTATCCTTCCAGCTTTTGCCACCTTATGAATACTGGGTTCGCCGGCGAGTTGCGCGAGCTCATGGTTCATCCTTCGCCTCCATAGTCCGTCCTCCTGTACTCCACCAAAGATGGTTCTTAACACCCGTCGCTCAAAAACTCCGAGTGCTCGCAGGTCCTCTTCAAGCATTGTCCACGTCTCATGCCCGTAGAGAACAACCGGTCTTATTAGCGTTTTGTACAGGATGCACTTCGTACGGGAGCTAAGTCTGTTTGACCGTAGTTGCTTGTGGAGCCCATAGTAGGCACGACTTCCACTGATAATCCGCCTCCGGATCTCACGGCTGTTATCGTTGTCCGCAGTAACCAGTGAGCTGAGATAGACAAATTCATCGACTACCTCGAACTCATCGCCGTCGATCGTTACACTGCTGCCCAGTCGGGTCCTGTCGTGCTCGGTTCCGCCTGCCAGCATGTACTTCGTTTTGGACGTATTTATCTTCAACCCAATCTTCTCTGCTTCGCGCTTTAGTCTGGTGTACTGCTCTGCCACCGCCTCAAATGTTCTGCCGACAATATCCACGTCATCGGCAAAGCAGATAAATTGACCGGATCTGTTGAAAATCGTGCCTCGCATGTTAAACGCCGCTCGTCGCATAACACCTTCAAGAGCAATGTTGAACAGGAGGCAAGAGAGACCATCACCTTGACGAAGCCCCCTGCGGGATTCGAATGAACCCGATAATCCACCCGATATCCTCACACAGCACTGGGTTCCATCCATCGTAGCCTTGATAAGTCGGGTCAGCTTCCCCGGAAAGCTGTTCTCGTCCATGATCTTCCATAGCTCATATCGGTTAATTGTATCATATGCGGCTTTGAAGTCGATGAATAGATGATGCGTTGGGACTCTATATTCACGGCACTTTTGGAGGATCTGCCGCAAAGTGAAGATTTGGTCCGTTGTAGACCGTCCTTCGATGAAGCCGGCCTGATAACTTCCCACAAATCTATTTGCTAGTGGCGACAGTCGCTGGAAGATGATTTGGGATAATACTTTATAGGCGGCATTAAGGACAGTGATCGCACGATAGTTTTCACAGTCCAGCTTGTCGCCTTTCTTATAGATTGGGCAGATAACCCCATCCTTCCACTCCTCCGGTAGCTGTTCGGTATCCCAAATCCTGACTATCAGTCGATGCAGGCAATTTGCCAACTTGTCCGGGCCCATCTTGATAAGTTCTGCTCCGATTCCATCCCTTCCAACCGATTTGTTGTTCTTCAGCTGCTTGATGGCATCCTTAACTTCACCTATCGTCGGGGGTGGCACATCTCCGTCACTTACTGCATCGACTACGTCTCTTCCATCGCTGTCTTGGTCCTCTTCCTGTACTCCATTCAGATGTTCATCGAAGTGCTGCTTCCACCTTTCGGTCACCTCACGATCGTCCGTCAGGATTCTCCCATCCTTATCCCGACACATTTCGGCTCGCGGCACGAAGCCTCTGCGGGATGCGTTGAGTTTCTGGTAGAACTTTCGCGTTTCATGTGAAAGCGGTGCAGCTGTTCTAGTTCCTCACACTCCTCCTCCTCCTGGGCGGCGCTTTTCTCCCGAAAGAGTTGGGTCTGCTGTCGCCGCTTCTGTCTGTATCGTTCCACACTATGACGGGGTAGCTTGACGCAGCATAAGTGTCCGCACTGCGTTCTTCTCATTCAACACCTGCTGACATTCCTCGTCGAACCACTCGTTCTGTCGGTTTCGTTCCACATAACCTAAGACGTTCTCCGCTACGCTGCTGATAGCTGTTTTCACGGTGTTCCAACAGTCATCGAGAGAGGTTTTGTTGAGCTGGCCCTCTGCCGGCGAGCAATTGCGCGTAGCTTGCGGTGACGTCAGGTTGCTTCAATCGCGCGAGATTGTGCTGTGGCGGGCACCGGTATCGAAAGTTGTTCACTACGGAGAGTTGCATCTTAACCTTCACTAGCTAGTAGTCTGAGTCGATATTAGCGCCTCGGTAGGTTCTGACGTCGGTGATGTCTAAGAAGTGCCGGCCATCTATCAAAACGTGGTCGATTTGTGATTCCGTTTGATTCGGTGACCTACAGGTGTACCGACGTGGGAGGCTGTACTGGAAGAAGGTACTACGTACGGCCATGTTTTTGGAGGCGGCGAAGTCGATAAGTCGATAAGGCCGTTTTCGTTTGTCAGCTGGTGTGCGCTGAACTTTCCAATCACCGGTTTAAACTTCTCCTCCTGGCCAACCTGAGCGTTGAAATCCCCGATGATGATTTTGATATCATGGTTTGGGCAGCGGTCGTATTCACGCACCAGCTGCGCGTAGAATTCATCTTTGTCGTCATCGGTACTTCCGAGGTGAAGGTTATGCACATTACTGATGCTGATGTTGAAGAACCAGGCCCTTGATCCTCAACCATGACATTCGGGGTTAACTGACCACAATCCGATCACCCGCTTCTGCATCTCACCGATCACGATGTTCCCAGCTCGTGTGTTTTGCCGCAGCTCTGGTAGATTGTATGACCATCCCGAAACGTATGTACCGTGGATCTTTTCCAGCACACATCTACGCTACGATGTCGAACTTAGGGTTCTTCAATTCGTCGGAAAGCACGCGAGTACTTCCAAGAAAAATGAGAGATCGGCAGTTCCATGTCCCGAGATTCCAATCGTTAGTCCGTTTTCGTAGCCTAGGTCCTTGCCGATTGTTCCGGTTCGAATTTCTTCAATTCTTTTTTAATAGTGCCGGCTCGTAAGGCCCACAACCAACCCCACTATCTCGCAGGATTACCATCGTGATGCTGCTGTTTAACAGTCGCAAGCACCACCAGGAGCTTCGGCTTTTGTATTTAGAGTCCTGGGCGCACTAACAAGACTGTGACTCAGCCGCTCCTAACATGGAGAACAGACGCTTGGACTTTTACCCTTATTTTTAAAAAGCGGGGTGGCTCGCTTTTGTCAGGGCTGCTTTCGGATATTTGTGGGTTTTTGGAAGAAACTCAACAGAGTCCAACAACTGCTCAGTCCCCCCACATCCTAAACAGTCCCCGCCGCTCGTCCGGGGCTACTTATTCGTGTATTCAGTAGCTGTCCATCATATCTGATGGAACCCCACCATCCGCGACCCGTGGACCCGCCGGGTTGCTTGCAGCTCAGCCCCGTAGAGTCTTCCCGACCAATGCTTGTCATAAAAAGTTTATTAACCTCCTAAGGCCTAAGGGGTCATATATGACCACAAAATGACAATGGCTGTATAAAATCACAAATATGATAAATGTGTACACTGTCTTCGGCAAATTTGTTCTACATCATTTCTTCTGTCTGAAAAATATAAAAAAAACGTACCTAGAAAGTCCTGAATATGAAGAAGTTCAGAAAGAAAAATAAATGCCTTATTAATAGTGTAAAGCGTTGCTTTAAGATATGGTACATATGCCTACGTATTATTTAATTTTCGGTGATAAACGTTGAATACTTCTGTTTCGTTCTGGAATGTTCTAGGCTATCCGAAATGCACTTGAGTGCAAAACTTCAGATCTACAAATGTAACAGTAGCTCTTAGGGCTATATTAGATTATGATATGTATTCAAACTCATTGAATGAACCTTTTGGAAGGTCAACGGTAATTATTATGTAATGTTGTGTTGTTCTAGGTCATCTAAACTGTCCTTCAGTTCAGAACTTAAGATCTATAGTAGAAACTATAGCTTTTTGGGTTATACAAATTAAAGCTACGTATTTAACCATATTCAGTGTAAATTTTTAAAAACGAAAGACAAAATTACGAGATAAACTGGGATGATCGGGGTCATCCAAACTGTCCTTGCGTTCAGAACATAAAATATATGGTTGTAATATTAGGTTTTTGGAGTATGCACACAACAATATGTATTTAACAATATTCATAATTTGACCATCTTGTGATATTCTAGGTCATCCAAACTGTTTTTTAGTTCAAAACATGAGATCTGAAGTTGTTACAGTAACTTTTAGGCTATATAAGGTCATTTCATGTTTTCAAACATGTTCAAGGTCACCGAGTC
Organism: Aedes japonicus; assembly: GCA_034211315.2. NCBI lineage: Eukaryota > Metazoa > Arthropoda > Insecta > Diptera > Culicidae > Aedes > Aedes japonicus. The sequence continues at coordinate 33,960 of JASCZW010004875.1, forward strand.
ACGACCAGAGTCCATGGCCTTACATGATGATGGCAGAAGTCGCGGATGAAGGGGACGAAGCGACCGTCACGCTTGAGGAAATCACACGAGATAGGCAAATCGTTAAAGCTAACCAAACGCCAGGACCTGACGGTTTACCGAACCTGGCCATCAAGACGGCTATCTCACTGGCGCTCGTAATGTTCAGAGTGATGATGCAAAGATGTCTGAACGAGGGCGTCTTCCCGGACGCCTTGAAAATCAAGACTCTAGTACTGCTACCAAAGGCAGGGAAAGCCACCTGGGGAACTATCGGCATATAGCCTGGATGCCTATTAGATACAGCGGCAATGTGCTTTGAAGAATTATCCTCAACAGGTTAACCAAGCACACGGAGGGCTTAGACGGTTTGTCTAAAAACCAGTTCGGCTTTCGTAAAGGGAAGTCGACGGTGGATGCAATCCAGCGCAAGAGACGAGGTGCCCGCTACTGTGCGGTGGTCACCCTGGATGTGCAAAATGCATTCAATAGCGCCAGTTGGGTTGCTATCGCTGACTCGCTCCAGCATTTTCACGTGCCTGGGATACTCTGTGCAAGATTCTGGGAAGCTACTTCCAGAATCGCGTACTGGTGTACAAACACAGAGGTAGGCCAGAAACGTTTTCAGATCACCGCAGGCGTCCCGCAAGGTTCGAACCTGGGCCCGGTGCTATGGAACATGATGTACGACGAGGTACTACGGCATGAATTTCCGATCGGGGTGAAGATCGTCGGGTTTGCAGACGACATCACCCTTGAGATATGTGGTGAATCCATCAAAGAGGTAGAACTAATGGCCTCGCACTCCATTGGCATTGTGAAGGGATGAATGAATTCTAGGAGACTGGAGCTAGCGCACCACAAGGCTAAGGTCACGGTCGTTAATAACCGAAAATCGGAGCTGCATGCGACGATTAGTGCAGGTAACTGCAACAATAGAACCAAAGGGAGTCTCTGAGGTATCTAGGTCACGTCGACTACGCCTGTAAGAAAGCCACCAGAAGATTCGGCATTATCTCGCATGATATCGAAAAGCTCAGCGGTACAGGGGAGCGAGCGCAGGCTCCTGGCAAGCTTCGCCTTGTCGATAATGAGGTACGGGAGGCCGGCATTGGTCACTGCCCTGAGTACTAAGAGCTACCTCGGCAAGCTCGAAAGTACTCACAGGTTAATGTGTCTGAGAGTGGTCAGTGCATACCGCACAGTGTCACGCGACGCGGTATGCGTTTTAGCGGGGATGATGCCCATTGGAATCACAATAAAAGAGGATGAAGAGTACTTCGAGCACAGGGGCCCCAGCGGAATCCGCAGGACCACCAGAGCTACGTTGTGGGCCAGGTGGCAGAGCGAGTGGAGTAATTCCACCAGAGGTCGGAAGACCCACCGACTAATTCCAGAAATATCTGTATGAGTCGAGTGGCGTCATGGGGAAGTAACCTTCACTTGCGACACAGATACTGTCGGGCCATGGCTGCTTCAGACAGTATCTGCATAACTACGGGCACACCTGAGTCCCCAGCGTGCCCCGTATGCGCGGAAGCGGACGAAACTGCGGAACATGTGTTTTTCGTCTGCCCTCGCTTCAATGACGGCCGTAAGCGGTCGAGACATGACACCGGACAATCTTGTCCAGAGGATGTGCCAAGAACAGGACACTGGGGACGCGGTAAAAACGGCGGCCTCCCAGATTGTCTTAGAGCTAGACAAGTGGTGAAACGACCAGTGACAGGCCAGAGGGATAAACTAACTACCAAAGCTCTAAGTAGTTAGACACAAGTGGGTGCTTAATACACAATAGCCCCCTCCCCGAAGTAGTGCTGAAGTGGGCACCCTCATCCTAACACCATGTGGGGATTAAGGAGTCTGTGAGCAGATTTCCATCCCACTAAGAAAAAAAAGAAAGAAGAAAAACATATTCAAGGAATCATTAGTCACCATTTTACAAATCATCCAAACTATCCCAGCGTTCCGAACTTTAGATTTATAGTTGTAACAGTAATTTTTAGGCAATACAAAGTATCAAGCATATTCAAGCATATTCAATTAATATTCTTATAAAGCAAGATGACATCTTCTGGATCATCCAAACGATCCTTGAGATCAGAACATAGGACCTACAGTTGCAACATAAGCTTTTTGGACTATGCAAAGCTACGCTGTGTATCAAAACATATTCATTTAATATCTTGGAAAACCAACAGACATTATGAGATCATCATCTAGGTTATCCAAACTATCCTGGAATTCAAAACTGGAAATCTACAGCTGTAACTATAGCTTTCTGGACCAAACAAAGTAACAATATGTAATTGACCAATTGAAAGTGAGGTAGGTAAACAGATATAATGAGATATCTTGGGATGTTCTAGATCACCAAAACTGCCCTTGAGTTCAGAAGTTAGGATCTACAGTCCTTACATTAGCTTTATGACCCATGAAAGGTGACGAAATGCATTCAAAAACTTCCAAAAAGTCACCAGTCATTATCACATTATCTTTCATAAAAGTTCATAAAAATTGACTCGAGTTCAGAATATAGGATATACAGTAGTAACCGTAGCCTCTTGAGCTATACAAAACTACGATAACTATTCGAACATGACATGAATATTCTGAAACGTTCACATACATCATAGGATAATCTTTTTAGTTTTATGTCATTCAAAACTTAAAGTCTAACAAAAGGGAAGCTTTAAGGGCTGTACAAAGTTAAGTTAGTTTGTTTGACATGAATATCTCAAGATTATCTCATAATGCATGGTGGGTTTCCAGGGCATTCATTAAATATGTTAGAATATATTTCATAACATTGTGAAGCGGTTAAAGCTACTGTCACAACTGTAGATCTTAAGTTCTGAACTCTAGGACAGTTTGGCCGACCTAGCACATAAAAAAAAACTTATCGTACTTTTTTCAATCATTTCTATGTTTTTGAGTACCTTTTAATCAGAACACACCATATCACTTCTGTAATAACGGTTGAAAAATTTTAGGCCTAAAAGGGTTTATTCAAAAATATTGCATTGTACAATCTGAATGGCTTACATTTAGTTGCGTAGTCCTACGTCATCATTCCGAACAACCCAATAGGGCTGTACCTTTTAGTTTTTTGTTGTTGATGCCATAACGCTATAACAGATATGTGACGCAGCCAAAATAATTTTAAAAAAGTCATTCAATTCAAAATGACCGTTAACATTTGGTGTACTTATAATTTTTGGGACAGTCCATAGAAAAATATTCAAATTTTAGTACCGATTTCCGTTTTGGATCGATTTAAACCATTTGTGAGGATGCTATTGGGGAATGTGCAGCTATTGGGGAAATTGTAGCAATGCCGGATTTGCACTCATACCAGAAATGCCTATCTACCGAGCGGATTCATCGTTTGCAGTAGCTTCGAGAAAGAGTCGTTAATATTCGAAATACGATAATCTCAAGTTTTCGGAAATAACATCCCCTTTCGACGAGAAAGAAGAAGACATATTAAGAATTTCATCAACCGACGTACCTTCAAAAATGTTTTCACCTAAACACAATGTGTTTGAAACTTTGATTTACTGTCAAAATTTCAATCGCAGGAAAAGCCCTGGCCAAAATAAAGGAAATTTATCAAAAATTATCATGCGCATCCTTTTCGGTAATTCTGGCAACTGAAACTATCTGGGATGAAAGCGTAAGAATTGAAGAACTTTTTGGAAGTGCATTTAATGTATTCAGAGAGGACAGAAATTTGCATGCGTCTCAGAGGAAGTCAGGCGGCGGAGTTCCAATAGCTATTTCAGCTGATTTCAATTCAGAATGAAATGCCACATTCAAATTTAAAAAATTCGAGCACGGGGGAGGAGTCTCGAACCATCATAAGAACCTTCTTCGGTCCAAAAAAACTCCTGCGTACAAATTTTCATAACAGTAGGGGTAATTCTCATGTTTGGATAAATTTCCAGAAGCGGTTGATTAAGGCCCGATGGTTTAAGGCCCCTCCTTCCAGAAGAAGGAGGGGCCTTAAACCATCGTAGAATCATTTTTTGCCTCCAGCAACCCTCACATACCAAATTTGGTTCCATTTGCTGGATAAGCTAATGAGTTCTGAAGAAACTTCTGATTCATTTGTATGAGTGCCTCCCCTTTCAGAGAGGGGATGGGTCGCAAGGCACAGTTGGATAATTTCTTGCCTCTAAAAACTCTTTCATTCTAAACGAGGCTTCATTTGCTTGATTAGCTGTCGAATTATGTAGAAATTTGAGTTTCATTTTTATGGGTGCCTCCCTTTCCAGAGAAGGGAGGGGTCTCTAACTATCATAAGAACCTTCCCCGACCCCGAAAAACTTTTCTCTCCTTCAAAAACCTCAAAATGCCAAATTTGGTTCCATTTGCTGCATTAGTTCTCGACATATGCAAAAATTAGTGTTTCATTTGTATGGGAGATCCCCCCTCCGCTTTCAGAAGGCGGAGGGGTCTTAAATTGTCATAGAAACATTTCTCTCCTTCAAAAACCTCCATATGCCAAATTTGGTTCCATTTGCTTGATAAATTAATGAGTTAGGAAGAAACTTCTGTTTTGTTTGTATGAGAGCCTCCCCTTCCACAGAGGGGAGGGGTTTCAAAGCACAGTTGGATCATTTCTTGCCTCAAAAAACTCATTCTAAATTTGGTTTCCTTTGCTTGATTAGTTGTCGAATTATGCAGAAATTTCAGTTTCATTTGTATGGAAACCTCCCTTTCCAGAGAAGGGAGGGGTCTCTCACTATCATAAGAACCTTCCCCGACCCCAAAAAAACTCTCCATACAAAATTTCACGCTGATCGGTTTAGTCGTTTCCGAGTCTATGAGGTTCAGACAGACAGCCAAACAGACAGAAGTTCATTCTTATATATAGATAGATAATCAGATAGATCTCACCCAAGGCCGCTTCCTTAATGACACTCGGTTGTTCATTCGTAGGTCTAAAAAAAAATCCACGTAAATTCACGTTGCTAAACCGCTTGTTAGATATGCAATCTGCATAACAAAACTCGAGCTGAATTCATCTAAAATTTTGTGGCAGCTTTTAATGCACGCATGCAGAATGACTGTTTTCTACATGCACTGGTCTTTTTTCAGTCCACACTCTGCCATACTCAAACCTCCGCTATTAGGGCGACAGTATACCGAACTCTCAAAACTGCTAATAACCATCGATTCACTCGCGACAAAGCGGAAATACACTCTACCCGACCAGAAGCGTATAACAAAAAAATTACAAAATCATAACAAACCTTGTTACGACTAACTGATTATGATATAAATTTGTTTAAAACATTTTCATCTAGATAATTGTATAAACATACTTATAACAAATTATGATATAATGCCCAGGAGGCACAAGCTGCGTGAAGAAAGTAAATTAATTTTAACACTAGCTGATATGATTTTGCTACATCGTAACAAAACTGTTATAAAGTTTGTTTTGTTTATGTTATATGTATATCATAGTTTGCTTTAATTTTGTTATCTCTAGAGGGATCTGTTTTGTTAGAATTTCAGTTATTTTAACAATATCCGCGATCTAAATTCTAACAACCTCTGTTATGAAAAAGCGAAACTGAATAACAAAACTTGAAATAATTTTGTTGTAATTTTTTGGTCGGGTAGCTTAATACTCTATGACCGGGTGTAACAATGTCGTGAGTCCAAGCCACTATTTGCACTCAGCAGGATAGACGTCGAGGTCCCTATCTTTTTTCACCACATCTCGAACGCAAGCCGATGGTTTTTGCCTATAGGCATCCCTGATCTTTTTGTCAATAGCAAGAATCACAGCACTGGATTTCCGACCACTACTCGGTGCATCTTCGAAAGGACATTGTTCTCCATGTTTTCTAACTGCAATTCGTACCGCTCGGACGCTCACAGCCTCTTTCTTGGCCAATTTTCTCGAAGAGATTCCGCTTACTGTGTACCATTTGCACACGATATTGTTTCTCTGCTTCGGAGTAAGACCGCACATTTTGAAAGTCAACCGGAAACTAAGTTCTTGTTTTTGCCATGACGTTAACAAAAGGACGCAGCCAAAATAATTTTGTCATTCAATTAAAAATGACCGTTAACATTAGGTGTGCTTATAATTTCTGGAACAGTCTATAGTAAAATATTCAAATACCAGTACCGATTTCCGTTTTGGATCGATTTGAACCAACAGTGAGGATGTTATTGGGGAATAACTTTTAATGCTTGAAATCCGATTCCCATCGATCTAAACCAATAGTAAGGATGCTGTTAGGACTAGCCACAAAGTATGATGGTGGCTTTTCATTGGGAAAACATGGCAATTTATATGAAAGCTTTAGAACCGATTTGAACCGATTTATACCAACAGTAAGGATGCTGTTAGATGTTGGAACCAATCATAAATTACGCTAGTGAATTCCTCGATAGCAAAATAGTGCGCAACCAAGCATCGACACAACCGTTCACAGTCGATGCTTAAACCAGACTCCATCTCTGAATCACAATAAGCAGAACCACAAAGTAGCATCCACCCATTGCTGCTGCCGTCGCAAGCACCCTAGAACAGCTCCTCTGTTAGTGGCACTCCAAACATAACAGTAATTAAATGTAAACAACTTTACTCCACCCAAGAACTCCTGCCTAACACAAGCTAACCTACTTGTTCGGTGGCGATGATGGTTTGCTTAAGCTTTCCTCCCAAGACGGCCATGCTGCCGGACAGCAAAATGGTCCCATCATCGTAAAAGTTTTCGTCGAGAAATTCCCATAGAAGATTGAAGATTGAAGATAGATTCTCCGATGTAGGGCAACCCCCAACTCCTCCACCCCCTTTGGGGAGGCCGTCGTTTGACTCGTCATCGTAATCATCGTCGTCTTCTCGGTATCACGTGACTTGCCCGAAAGTGAAGTATAATTTATTTATAAACACACTATTTTTGCGATGTTCGTTCACTTTGATGGGTTTATATTTATATAAATATTCATCCGTCTAGGACCGGGTGGAGAGGATGAGCACAGTGTGCCATGGAAAGAAGAAAAAAAACAACTGCTCTTAACAACTAAAGAGCGAGATTACGAATTTCGTTCGTCCGTGACTCTTTGTTGGAGGTTTGACATCGTTGGAAGTTGCACGTTAGTCAAATCCGGGGGATGATCGGCGGACATGCTAAAAGTCAACAAACAATCCTTCAATCCGGGAAAAAAACTCATCTCACTCATCTCAAAATGCTATTTCGGTTCCGACGCTTTTCTCATCAACAAATCAAAAGAAGCCTCACCCAGATGAATGGCAGAATAACGCAGTGTTCTTGCTATCGTAGCAAAGTCATGCAAAAGTGAGTAGAGTAGCCGCAGGCTACGACCGGATTCGGCAGGGATGCCAGATTTAACATTATTTGATCTGAATGAGAAAGTAATTAGAACACGGTTTGAGATTTTTCCGGAAACTAGCTCCAGGGTTCTCCGGGAAACCGTGAATCAATACAACTGGCAACACTGCGCGGTGCAACGTTGTATCAGTACAGTCTTCATCACGGAGAGGAACAAAACTCGATGCATCCTATTAGACCGACCGGCTTCATCATCCGGCGTTTTCTGACAGAGACGACAGCCCCCCGAACCGCAAGCAAACTTCACTTCACTGTGGAATGGATGGTTGATGAACATTTCAGCATACAGACAACCCCAGTGTTGGGCAAATTTCCTTAAAATCAAACTGGAACAAAGGAGAGGCGGCAAAATGGGTTGATGAGAGAGGGAGAGAGAGGGGGAGAAAGTGGGGGAGGAGGTCATCGGGTAAATTAAAAATTCGTATCATAAGTCAGTATCGGTACGGAACTCGGTCAGGCTCTAGGCTTCAACTGGAGAGAGGTTGAGCGATTCGTGTTTATTTACACGCTTGCATTTTCCTAGAGATGGTCAAAATTGGTTATTTCGACTCTGAGGAAAAATTCTTGAAAAAAGATCGTTTATTATGATAGAAAACATTACTTGAAACATCTAGCCATGGTTTGAATTTTATAACAGGCTATTTTAAAAAAGTAGCAGAACCCTTGTTGCCAATCGGTTGAAGTAACTTCAATGTGACTAAATTATGTCACAATCAAGTAGCTGCAACAAACTATGATGATTCTGGTATTGCTTGGGAAGTGATAAGTGCTCGAATCTTTTTTCGTAATTATAAAAAAAAGTAACAAAGTAATTTAAGAACCTGAGCACAGGATTATACCAAATTGATAACAAGTTCTAATACCAGGTTATCATTTTTTGATCACTGAATATGTTTTCAGTCAGGCTGAATAAACAGCCAAAATAACAGAATGAATAACAAAAAAATACTCGTTTAATTTCATAGTAATAACTAATTTAGTTATCACTGCGAACAACTTGATAACAAATCCTGTATTTTAAGCAAATTTATTGAAATAGTAACAAATTATGTTATCAATTTGAAATCAAATGCTCATGCTAATAACTGTAAAAAATATTTTGATTAAAAGCAAAATTTCTTGTTCAAATACGCTGGGAATATTTATAGTTTTACAATTCAACTTACAACGATCATAAAAAATAGTGTGTTCAAAATGATAACATATGATAACTAAATTTGTTATGCGATAACAGCGGAAATCAAAACGATAACTGAGATAACAGAACTTGTTACTTATATGATATCAGCTTGTTATTTTCCTTTGCTAGGGAAGTGTATCGAAAAATATTTATAAAAATATGGAAAAACCGAAATAAAACTAAAAACAATTCTAAATACACAAAATACTAAAAGAAAATTTCAAAGCAATGTATTCTATTATAGACGAATTTCACGCCAACTCGTCTTCGTGATTGGCAGCACCCTCGCAAAATTCAATGAAACTTTGTGGGTGGGTAGACTATGTCTTTTCAAGCAACTTTGCATACTCTGTTTTTTTTTTTCAAAATTTATCCAGACTACCATTTGAAAAGGGCTTAAGTTTTTTGATCGATTTTTTTAGGATCAACTTAACTCAAAAAGAAACCGACTTACAAAAAAGTGATGTATGAGTGTCTTTTAGAAAATTGTCCTTACTTTTAGGAAAAAACTTCAAAAGTCAATTTGCGAAAAATGGCTATCTTAGAATTGGACGATATATTTGTTTCAATAAACGCAATATAATTGTCTAAACGTTCGCCATACATTGCAAGATGGGCATTTTTAATAAAAATAGTTTTTCTAACAACAACTTTTTCTTGTTCTATTTTTACCGTGTATCACGCAAATTCGTCTAGTTATGGTCTTCAACACCTCTTAAGAATCCGTTAAAATTAAGCAGTCATAAAGAATTGAATGTATTGGACATCTTTGCAAAAAAATAATAATCTTTACTTACATTTGAAAAGGGCTTAAGTTTTTTGATCGATTTTTTTTAAATCAACATAACTCAAAAAAGAACAGACTTACAAAAAGTGATGTATGAGTGACTTTTGGAAAATTGTTCTTAGGGCCTGTTCATAAACCACGTAGACTCATTTTTGAACATCTCACCCCCCCCCCCCCCCCGTAGACTTTCCTCCATACATTTTTTTTAAATTTTTGTAAGGAGCGTAGACTTTTGCCAAACCCCCCTCCCCTCCCCTCAGAAAAGTCTACGTGGTTTATGAATAGCCCCTTACTTTTATGAAAAAAAATGTAGAAATCGTAAAATCGATTCTTGCACGCTAACAAAAAATATTTTAAATTTAAAACTCAACTTGCAAAAAATAGCAATTTAAGAAATGGACAAAAAAAAATTAATAAAGGCATTATAATTGTCTAAAAGTTCGCCATACATTGCAAGATGGGCACTTTTAAGGAAAAGAAGTTTTTGTAACAACAAATTTTTCATATCACCAAAACTCAAATAGGAAAAGATTTACAAAAAAGTGATGTATGAGTGACTTTGAGAAAATTGTAATTACTTTTATAAAAAAAAATTGTAAAATCGATTCTTGCACGCTAATAAAAATATGTTAAAATTTAAAGTCAATTTAATAAAAAAATTCTATCTTAGAATTTATACGATTTTTTTTTTATTAAAGGTTATATAATTGGCTAAGAGTTCGCCATACATTGAAAGATGGGCACTTTTAAGGAAATTTTTTTTTTCTAAAAACAACTTTTTCATGTCAACATAACTCAAAAAGGAAAAGACTTACATAAAAGTGATGTTTGAGTGAAGTTTTAGAAAATTGTCTCAGCTCTTATGAAAAGAACTTTAAAAATTGTTAAATGATTCTTACACACTAATAAAAATATTTTAAAATTTAATGTTGATTTGCGAAAAATGCCTGTCTTAGAATTGGAGGAAATATTTTTTTTACTAAAGGCAATATAATTGTTTAAAAGTTCGCTATACATTGCAAATTGGGCACTTTTAAGGAAAAAAAAGTTTTTCTAACAATAAATGTTTCATGTCACCATAAAACGAAAAAAAAATTACAAAAAAGTGATGTATGAATGACTTTTAGAAAGTTGTGTTAGCTTTGATTAAAAAAAATTGTTAAATCAATTCTGAAACACTAAAAATTTTTTTTTTAGATTTAATATCAATGGGCGGAAAATGGCTGTCTTGGAATTGTACGATTTTTTTTTTAAATAAAGGCAATATAATTGTCTAAAAGTTCGCCATACATTGCAAGATGGGTACTTATAGGAAGCAAAAAATTTTAACACCAAAATTTTTCATGTCAATAAAACTCAAAAAGAAAAAGACTTAAAAACAAGTGATGTATTGGGGATTTTTTGAAAATCGTCTTAGCTACTATGAAAAAAAATTGTAAAATCGATTCTTACACACTAAAAAAATATATATATAAAAAGTCGATTAGGAAAAAAACTATCCTCGAACTGAACGAAATTTTTCCTTTTTAAAGGCAATATAATAGTCTACACGTTCGCCATACATTGCAAGATGGGCATTTTTAAGTAAAAACAGTTTTTCTAACAACAAATGTTTCATGTCAATTTTTTACCGTGTACAGCGCCAACTCGTCTTATAATTTGGTCCCAAAACCACACAGAAGCCAATTAAATTTAATTATAGTGAGAATTTGAATTTTTCGAGGGTCTTTGAATGTTTGAAAAATCAAGTCTGATATTTGGAAAGGGCTTATTTTTAAATTATTAATTTTTTTAAACTTTTGTGATAATTCAATTAAATCAGGTGGTTGATTCTGTTTATTACCAAAACTTTGAAGTATATTACAAGAAGGACAATAAATTGGAAAACAAACGCTTTATCATTATATCTGAAGTATTGACCCATGACTCAATAGCACTTCAGTTGTTTATATCAAAATTGGTAGATTTCATTAAACAAAATTCAATACATTGCTTAAAAATTATTCTCATGTCAGATGGAGCAGCGGCCCATTATAAAAACAAAAAGAGCCCAAGTATGGATTGGAACGTCTCATTGGAAAAGGTCCATGCAATGCTATTGGTGGTAATCTCAAGCGAATGGCAAAGAGGGCAAGCTTTGCTCAAGATTATGGAAACACAATCAAAACTCCTCGATAACTATATGACTGGGCAGTTGAACAGTCAAATATAAAAATGAAACAAAACTGAATTTTTGCTTCATATCAGCTGAACAGTATGCAAAAATATCAGAAAAACTTGAGGAGTTCTATAGCAACGTAAAAACAATACCTGTAACACAAGTTCATTGCTTTGTACCTATTTCAGAAAATCAATTTTCAGCTTTAAGGTTATCTGATTCTAAGGATTATCCAAAAAAAATCACGTTGTATGTGAAATATTAATAAATTTAATATGTTAAGTAATGTTAATAACTAATTCTTGAAAATTTACTTATAAAAAAACCATCATCAACAAAAACCAATGAGTTTTCATTGACATAAACGGTATTTCGAAAATTGATATAACGTCATATTTGAATCGTCTTTAAATAATATGCATCCACTCTTATCAAATTAGAATTTTCTAATTTGATAAGACTTGATGCATATCCAACTTAAGACGATTCAAATATGACGTCCGATATTCTTTTAGATTTATCAGCCTCCCTCTATCACAATTTTTCCCATACCTTTTACACATTCTGTAACAAATCTTGACCTTCCTTCCGATAGCCGCTTTTTGTTTTGCAAATTGACTTTAATTTTAAAATATTTTTTTCAGTGTGTAAGAATCAACTTTACGTTTTTTTCATAAAAGCTGAGACAATTTTCTAAAATTTCACTCATACATCACTTTGATGTTAGTCTTTTCCTTTGTGAGTTATGTTGACCTGAAATTTTTTATGTTAGAAAAACTTGTTTTCCATAAAAGCGCCCATCTTGCAATCTGTGGTGAAATTTAATACAGTTTTATTACCTTCATAAAAAAAAATCTTCCGATTCTTAGATAGTCATTTTTCGTAAAGTGACCTAAAATTTAAAAAAAAAATTGTTTTGTTTGCAAGAATCAATTTTACAATTTAAAAAAAAAATTGATAAAAGCTGAGGCATTTTTATAAAAGTCACTCATACATCACTTTTAAGTAAGTCTCTTTCTCTTCGAGTTATGTTGACCTGAAAAATGTGTTGTTTGAAAAACTTTTTTTTCCATAAAAGTGCCCATCTTGCAATCTATTGCGACATTTTAGACAATTATATTGCCTAAAAAGAAATTCTTCCGATTCTGAGATAGTCATTTTTCGCAAATTGACTTTAAATTTTAAAATATATTTTTTTAGTGTGTAAGAATCGATTTCACAATTTTTACATTTTTTTTTTTATAAAAGCAAAGACAACTTTCTAAAAGTCACTCAAGCATCACTTTTATGTAAGTCTTTTCCTCTTTGTGTCATGTTGACGTGGAAAATTTTTTTGTTAGAAAACTTTTTTTCCTTAAAAGTGCCCATCTTGGAATCTATGGCGAAATTTTAGACAGTTATATTGCCTTTATAAAAAAAAATTCGTCTTATTCTGAGATAATCATTTTTCGGAAATGGACCAAAAATTTTAAAATATTTTTTTAGTATGTAAGAATCGATTTTACAATTTTTACAATTTTTCCATCAAAGCTAAGATAATTTTGTAAAAGTCACTCATACATCATTTTTTTGTAAGTCTTTTTTTTTTAGTTCGGTTGACATGAAAAATTCGTTGTTAGAAAAACTTTTTTTTCTTGAAAGTTCTCATCTTGCAATGTTTGGCAAATTTTCAAACAGTTATATCAACAATCAATATGCAACTAGCGATTTGAAATTGGTTCACTGTTGAAGAACCCCTTGGTCTGAATTACACCTTGCAGCCAGCACCTTGTTATACATATTTGCGACTTTGTTTTGATTTGCTGTGTTATTTTGACAGAATATTTGAGAGTGTGTTCATGTGAGTTCATTTTTAGGGGCGCATTATTAAGCTTGGGACCGAGCTTGGGACTGATGTTCTAGTACTGACTGAGCCAAGAAAAAAATAATTTTTGTATGGGACCTACTGGTCTTAGAGTTAGTCTATGGTTATATTGCCTATATTAAAAAAAAATCGTCCAATTCTAAGACAGCCAGTTTTTTGCAAATTGACTTGAATTTTAAAGTATTATGTTTAGTGTGTAAGAATCAATTTGACAATTTTTTTCATAAAAGCTTAGACAATTTTCTAAAACTTCACACATACATCACTTTTATGTAAGTCTTTTCCTTTTTGAGTTATGTTGACCTGAACAATTTTTGTTGGAAAAACTTTTTTCCCTTAAAAGTACCTATCTTGCAATGTATGGCGAAATTTTAGACAATTAGGGTAAGGGGATGTAATGTTAGCCTAGCTCCTTCATTCGGCCTATGCACCAAATGTGTCATTAATTTAGCAATTATCAACAAAATCATGTTGCTATGAGCATGATAGATGTAATCCGAAGCAATTGAGACAATAATAATAATCTTATTGTTGTTCACTTCCGCGAAATTTTCGGTTTCTTGAACTTTTGGGGCATCATGATTTCACTGGTTATGCTGAACAGATGATCTACACGATCTTCAAGTGATCTAAATTTGGCTTAATTGAATAGATAAAGCAAGTAATGCAATCTGGATGTGCAGAAAATAGTTACACGTTACAAACTAACTGTTCACATAGCTAAAATAACAATGATTTTACAAGAAAATCGTAGACCCAATGTTGGGTACATAATTTTTTGTATGTTCCCAACTATGGCCTGTTGTATCAATAACGTATTAAAAAGGTTGTTATTGGTAAAATTTCAAGTGAAAATGCATGAATTAGCGGTTGTTTATACTCAAGTGGCTCATTTAAACACAAATCGAAGTGACAAAATCATTGTATAGTGAATTATAATGTTTTCATTATTGAATGGCTGATAAATCGTATATGATCATCATTAAAGTGTTTCGAGGCAGTTTTACTTAAGTTTGTGTTGTGAAATGTTGTATTAAGTAAATTCAGTACAGCTTACAATGCCTTAATTCATAAAATTAGAAAAAAAAATCGTACAAATACTGCATTTAGTAATAAATCCATCTAATGGGACGAAGTTGCATCCACGAATAGACCCAATTTGGCGCCTATAGACCGACATTAAATCCACATCCCTCGAAAATTTATGGCATAATAAAAATAGTTGTGTAACTTTTAGTGATATATGCTACCAAATGTCTTATCAAACTTATCTTTACAAGTGTATAACTAGTTGAATCTCGATAACAGCTAAAAAACTTTATGAGTTATAATGAAAAATGTGATCGCTGGTTGCATAATAGGCTGAGTCAAGGGACACATACCCTATATTGCCTTCAATAAAAAAAATCATGCGATTCTAAGATAGTAATTTTTCACAAATTGACTTGAATTTTAAAATATTTTTATTTTTAGTGTGTAAAAAAAAATTTTACAATTTTTACAATTTTTTTCAATAAAGCTGAAACAATTTTCTAAAACTTCACTAATACATCACTTTGATGTAAGTCTTTTCCTCTTTGAGTTATGTTGATCTGAATAATTTGTTGTAAGAAAAACGTTTTTTTTTAAATTGCCCATCTTGCAATCCATGGCGAACTTTTAGGCAATTGTTTTACCTGTAATACAAAAAATCGTCCAATTTGCAATTTTTGGAAATTGACTTTAAATTTTTTTTTTTTTTCAGTTTGTAAGAACCAATTTTACAATGTTTACAATTTTTTTTTATAAAAGCTCAGACAATTTTCTAAAACTTCACTCATACATCACTTTTAGTTAAGTCTCTTCCTTTTTGAGTTATGTTGACCTGAAAAATTTATTGTTAGAAAAACTTTTTTTCCTTAAAAGTGATCATCTTGCAATGTATGGCGAAATTTTAGACAATTATATTGCCTTAAATAAAAAGAAAATCGTCCGATTCTTAGATAGTAATTTTTCGCCAATTGACTTTACATTTTAAAATATATATTTTTAGTGTGTAAGAATCGTATTTACAATTTTTACAATTTTTTTCTTAATAGCTAAGACAACTTTCTAAAAGTCACTCATACATCACTGTTTTGAAAATGCAAATTAACTTTAAATTTTAATTTTTTTTTGCATACATTGATTTTCCAATTTTTAAAATTTTTTCCATTATAGCTAAGGCAATTTTCTAAAAGTCACTCATCGTTTCCTTTTTGAGTTACTTTGATTTGAAAAAAAAATCGTTAAAAAAAACTTAAGCCCTAATCAGATGCTAGTCTAGATAAATTTTGAAAAAAAAACAAAGTATGCAAAGTTACTTGAATAGATATAGTCTACCCACCCAAAAAGTTTCATTGGATTCTGAGATGGTGCTGCCAACCACTGGAAGAGTTGGCGTGAAATTCGTCTATAGCTTAACATGACATAATATCAAACTAGCAAAATAATCAGACTCCTGATTAGGGTTGTATGATGGAACTTAAGCCTTGATATCGTCCATCAAGTTCTGCACAGTGGTTTTTCTGCACTTTCTGGACATGGCAAGCCAGTTTTTCTGGACGTCTCACAGCGATCGGAAAATCCTTTAAAAACAAGTGATGTATTGGGGATTTTTTGAAAATCGTCTTAGCTACTATGAAAAAAAATTGTAAAATCGATTCTTACACACTAAAAAAATATATATATTAAAAGTCGATTAGGAAAAAAACTATCCACGAACTGAACGAAATTTTTCCTTTTTAAAGGCAATATAATAGTCTACACGTTCGCCATACATTGCAAGATGGGCATTTTTAAGTAAAAACAGTTTTTCTAACAACAAATGTTTCATGTCAATTTTTTACCGTGTACAGCGCCAACTCGTCTTATAATTTGGTCCCAAAACCACACAGAAGCCAATTAAATTTAATTATAGTGAGAATTTGAATTTTTCGAGGGTCTTTGAATGTTTGAAAAATCAAGGCTTCTATTTGGAAAGGGCTTTTTTCTAAATGATTATTTTTTTAAACTTTAGTGATAATACAATTAAATCAGGTGGTTGATTCTGTTTATTACCAAACATTTGAAGTATATTACAAGAAGGACAATAAATTGGAAAACAAACGCTTTATCATAATATCTGAAGTATTGACCCATGACTCAATAGCACTTCAGTTGTTTATATCAAAATTGGTAGATTTCATTAAACAAAATTCAATACATTGCTTAAAAATTATTCTCATGTCAGATGGAGCAGCGGCCCATTATAAAACAAAAAGAGCCCAAGTATGGATTGGAACGTCTCATTGAAAAAGGTCCATGCAATGCTATTGGTGGTAATCTCAAGCGAATGGCAAAGAGGGCAAGCTTTGCTCAAGATTATGGAAACACAATCAAAACTCCTCGATAACTATATGACTGGGCAGTTGAACAGTCAAATATAAAAATGAAACAAAACTGAATTTTTGCTTCATATCAGCTGAACAGTATGCAAAAATATCAGAAGAACTTGAGGAGTTCTATAGCAACGTAAAGACAATACCTGTAACACAAGTTCATTGCTTTGTACCTATTTCAGAAAATCAATTTTCAGCTTTAAGGTTATCTGATTCAAAGGATTATCCAAAGAAAATCATGTTGTATGTGAAATATTAATAAATTTAATATGTTAAGTAATGTTAATAACTAATTCTTGAAAATGTACATATAAAAACCATCATCAACAAAAACCAATGAGTTTTCATTGACATAAACGGTATTTCGAAAATTGATATAACGTCATATTTGAATCGTCTTTAACAGATATGCATCCACTCTTATCAAATTAGAATTTTCTAATTTGATAAGACTTGATGCATATCCAACTTAAGACGATTCAAATATGACGTCCGATATTCTTTTAGATTTATCAGCCTCCCTCTATCACAATTTTTCCCATACCTTTTACACATTCTGTAACAAATCTTGACCTTCCTTCCGATAGCCGCTTTTTGTTTTGCAAACAAAAAAAAAAACAAAGTATGCAAAGTTACTTGAATAGATATAGTCTACCCACCCAAAAAGTTTCATTGGATTCTGAGATGGTGCTGCCAACCACTGGAAGAGTTGGCGTGAAATTCGTCTATAGCTTAACATGACATAATATCAAACTAGCAAAATAATCAGACTCCTGATTAGGGTTGTATGATGGAACTTAAGCCTTGATATCGTCCATCAAGTTCTGCACAGTGGTTTTTCTGCACTTTCTGGACATGGCAAGCCAGTTTTTCTGGACGTCTCACAGCGATCGGAAAATCCTTTTTTCACGGCGAAATTAATAACTCCTAAGGGTTACGTTTCCCAATCATGGTGTCTTCTACAAATTTGTATTTAAACAGCTTGTCCATCTTGCGGTGATAATTTTGTAGTTCAAACCTTTGCCGCTAGGGCGCACAGTGGCACAGTTCTGAAAAAAGACGGTCAAAATCATTTTCACCCCTCTGTCATCATTTTATCGACTAGGTGTCGGTAGAAGAGTTGCGCAAAATTTTATTCCACATCTTTTGAAATAACACGCCTAACCTTTCATAAGGGCTTAACTGCATTTTGAAATTCTAACTTTTTCCAGCTACTAGAAAACGGGTTGTTGTCTTCGACAAAGTTGTAGAACAGGTAATATTTGATGAAAAGTTGTTAAAGACACTAAGTTTCTAAAGCATAACGTTAAAGAGATATAGCGGGGTCTAAAACAGATTATATTTGAAAGATTATCTTATGAGTAAGTATTCCTGAAACTTTCAGCGTTGGCTACTGAAGGGTACCTAGTAAAACGTTAGTTTGCAATAGTACAGGTTTGTACGGCTTATACCAGACGTCACGAGCAAGATAGTTTGGGGTGGTCCATATAAACAACGAAGCATATCTTTAACCTGTTTTAGAACTTCTATGCCTTCACCGTATTTTGCCTTCATATTTTGATAATTTTGTCAAAAGAACCTAGCTGACTATGTATACAAACATGAAAAACAAAAATCAAATAGGCCCTTTTGAAAACTCTGTGAAATATATGTGTCGTCAGTACTTTTTCTGCTATAAATCAGGGTGTCTCTAAAAATTGAGTTTTTTTTATAACTCTTTTTTTGTTTCTTATTTTGAGAAAAGTGATCTTCAAAACAAAATAATATAGAAAATGTTATAGCACACCTTTTTGACGCACAAAGTTTTTTAATACAGCTTTAATCATTCAAAACTTACGGGTATTTGATTTTAAAAAAATTAGATCTATCTTTTGATTTGAGTGGTGACTAGGGTGGTCCTCTTCTGTTCATAATAAAAATTCTTATGATTTAGAAGATTTTGTGCTTCTACAGAATTGTAGATTTATAAATTTAATGAACATTTGCTGTAGAAATTTAACTTTATCTCATCTACGCATCGTTTTATAACAGTTTTTTTGCTGACTTTCCTTAGGTGGACTTCAAAACAGCTTTTTTGCTGTAACTTCTTTTATTTCAAATTGAATTTGAAAACTTTGCAGAGATGACTTCTAGGGTATTAAATGACGCTTATTTTGAATATACAGGATAGTTGCTAGTTATTGTATAAAAAAAAATGCAGGGGTTGAAGTGCAAGAAAAAAGTTTATGCAATATATCTTACTCCTTATTTGAAAATTATTTGCAAACACAGAGTACGTGAACTGGAATGTACAAATTTGCATCTACAAGATCTTGCAAAATTGTTTGTCCCCTTTTTGTCCCCTTTAGGAAGAAAAACTCGTTTAAAATTGGTAGTTTTGCAGTTTTTTCTGCATAATTTTCGATCAGCAGCATCAACAACTATCATCAAAGAGCGTAACAACGCGAGTTTTTTCATTAATAATGTTTATATTTTTATTTTAACCCATCTCCGTTAATTTATTAACATTTATTTCACAGACAAACAGACATAACACACCAAACATTTTGCACTACAAATCATCGTCATTTAAAAAAAAACTAACGCCATCTGTTGAGCACACTGCGATGGATGATTAAGGTGAACAG
The DNA here is from genome assembly GCA_034211315.2 of Aedes japonicus. Taxonomy (NCBI): domain Eukaryota; kingdom Metazoa; phylum Arthropoda; class Insecta; order Diptera; family Culicidae; genus Aedes; species Aedes japonicus. The sequence goes on from JASCZW010004875.1 coordinate 53,371, forward strand.
ATGGCGGTAGTGTGTTAACGTTAAACGCAAGAAAATCGAGTATATGCGCTATCTGTGGCGATACTACCAACTAAGAAACATTTGAATTTACCGTTTCATGCGTTATCGATGAAGAAACTGGAAGTGTTAACTTTCTTAATACATTTCTTCAGCAAAGTTTCATTAAATTATAATATCTACAATTCTGTGGTAGC
>JASCZW010004876.1:0-67808 GCA_034211315.2 Aedes japonicus
CGTTATGCCTATGGCACTTGAGCCTCACAAATAAACACGCAAGTTAAAAAAAAAAAGATATCCGGCATAACCTGCAAGAAAATTATGGTAATTGACTATAGCGAATGTTGAAGTAGAGTAAGTTTATTTCATTTGGCTCATTAGTATTCATAAAATCGTTCTCACTTACCACCATTACGTTCAAGCTACGGAATCCTTTCCTATTGTAATAAAGATGTTGAATGCTTGAAGGAGGAGCAATTATTTTTACAAGGGAACCATATATACTCTATTATACCAGGAAAATTCGTTCGCTCAAAGAATGCAAGTTTGATGGCGTTCTATTCAGCTTCATCGATGGGGAAACTGATTGCTGCAGGACAGAATTTTGGTTCCAACATTTTAACTACCGATGATAATGATTTAGACATTGTTGATTGTGTTATCCCCCAAATAAATCGTTGCCTACTCCTTTTTGATAAGATCCTTCTGCAAAAAACCTCAACGTTGCCGATAGCTTGATAACAGGTAGGACGGATGTAGATCGAATTGTGTTATCCAATTTCTGTTATATTTAATAAATACTTGAAAAGCTCCTTAGCAGAAGCTGGACTTTGTTGAGTTTCTTCCAAAATCCCACAAATATCCAAAAGCAGCCCTGTCAAAGCGAGTCACCCCGGTATGAGGGTGAAAGTCCATGTCTTCACCACTCTGAGAGGCGATTCAAAACGGCGTCTGTTCTTCAAGTTAGGGGCGGCCGGTCATCGTCTTCGTGCCAGCGTGGGGCTCTAAACAGATCTGTGCACGATGGTCCTCCGCCGTGACAAGTGGTTGGAGCAGGCCCCACAAGCCAGCCGTAAAAAAATAATAGTAATGGAGGCACACGACGTAAACATAAACCGGAACAATCGACATAGATCCAGGCAACGAAAAAAGAACTAACGATTGGAGACTCGGAACATGAAATTGTGAGTCCCTCGATTTTTCGGAAAGTACCCACATTCTTTCAGACTTACTGAGGGGCCGCAAGTTCGACATTGTAGCGCTGCAGAAGGTTTGCTGGAAAGAATCAACGGTAGATACGCATAGGGATAGTTAAACCATCTTCAAGAGCTGCGGCAATACTCGCGAGCTAGGTACAGCTTTTATCGTGATGAGCGAAATGCAGAAGCGCGTGATTGGTTGGTGGCCAATCGACAACATAATGAGCAAGTTGAGAATCAAAAGTCGTTTCTTCAATGTCAGCATAATCAACGTGCACATCTAGGAAGTGATGATGACGACAAGGACGTTTTTTACGCGCAGCTGGATCGGGAATACAGCAGCTGCCCAAACCATGACATCAAAATCGTCTTAGAGCTTCATTTAGCAATGATAGACTGCAGCGCTATCTTAGTGGCAATATCTGGAATTAATATGATAATGTAAAATTACTACATCTTTTACTCCAAACAACTTTTCCGAAGACGGTAATTCTCTAGAGCTTCATTTGGTAAAGATAGACTGCAGCGCCATCTCTGCAGCACGATTTTGAACTTATATGATAATATCCAAAGACGATTCGTTATACCCTGAGAAACTTTTCTAGGACAGCTAAAAACAGAATAGGACAGCTAAAACACGTGCGCGTAAGCTGTACACACAAATGTTGACGAAACCACACTGCATCATAGACGATGAAACACACGTAAAAGCGGACTTTAAACAAATTCCCGGCAAACAGTATGTGACTGCAAAAAACAAGTTCGATGCCTGAAAAACGACTGCTTCCGTTTCTCAAAACACAACGTTCCTACATGTTTTTGGCCGGACCTACAGTGACCGGCGAAAAAAAAGATCCATCGAGCCGTATACTTATCAGGCATAGATATCTTTACAACTTCGTATCAATAGCAACTTTCTTACCCGTACTGTACATATTTGGGTATCATTCATGAGGCTTAGCGTAAAAGTTTGAATATACATATTCATTTCAGCCAACTGCATGTGAAAAATGAAATAAGCTTGTGTTTACGGTGTTGCAATTCGAGGCTGCATTCGTGGCCAGTAGTAGTGGGCTTGTATCTTGTGCCAAGTCTTGTAGAATCCGAGATGAGCAGCTGCTGGTTCATCGTGAAACTTGCGGATCAACTGTGTCCTTTCTTCCTTTGGAACAACCTGCTTCCACTTGTGGAGGACTGCTCCCACTTCGTCCTTGCATTGACAGTTCTTGAACAGGACATCGTTCGCTATCCGGAAATCGGGAAATTGATCACCTTCGTTCTTTACTCTTTCCGTCAGCTTCCGGTACCGGTACCATGGATCCTCTACCTTGTCTACTGTGAACACTGATTCTGCCACCGTTCTCGAGAGCGCATCTGAAACAACGTTGATAAAACCTTTCCTGTATCGGATTTCGAAGTCGAATGCATTCAGTCGCAACAGCCATCGACATTAATGCTGTCGGATTCTTCATGGACTTCAAACAGCTCAGCGCGGCATGGTCGCAATGCACGACGAATTTTACTCCTTCTACATAGGCCCTGAATTTCTCGATCGCCCGGATTATCGCCAGACACTCTCGTTCCGTGACCGAGTACTTCCTTTCCGACGCTGAAAGCTTCTGCGAAAAATAACTAATCGGATGTTCTTCTCCCTCGATTTCCTGAGTAAGAACCGCTCCAATCTCCGAGTCGCTTGCATCACACGCTATAGCAAACGGCTTGCTGTAATCTGGCATAGCTAACACCGGAGCTGATACCAGGGCTGCTTTCAGCTTGAGGAATGCTTCTTCTGACGCAGGAGTCCACCGGAACTTTGTTTTGACTCGTGTGAGACCGTAAGAGGAGCTGCAAGTTGCGCAAATTCTGCGATGAATCGACGGTACCAATTGCAAACGCCCAGAAAGCGCTGGACTTCCTTCCTGGTTGTAGGTGTTGGGAACTGCACAATCGCTTAGATCTTTCCGTCGTCTGCTCGCCAGCCTTGTTCATCGATTACGTAACCCAGGTATTTCATCTGTTTCCTGCAGAACATTGATTTTTCTGACGATATCGTTAGATTTGCTTGCTGGAGTCGACGAGCCACTTCTTCGAGCAACGCGATATGCTCTTCGAAGGTTTCCGAGCATATGATGATGTCATACAGGTAGTGAAAAACTTGCGGTTCCATGTCTGCGAAGATGTGTGTCATCAACCGTGCCAAAGCTTGACTAGCCGTACACAATCCGAAAGGCACCACCTTGATCTGAAAGTGGCCTCTGGATGGAACGGTGAACGCTGTTAACGGCCTCGAACTTGGATGTAGTGGAAGTTGCCAGAATGCATCCTTTAGGTCTATGGACGAAATGAACTTGCTACTCCGGAGGTTGTTCGTGATCGATGCGATCTTCGGGATCGGATAACCTTCATTCACCATGATGGAGTTGAGATGACGAGCATCCAAGCAAACGCGGTACTGGTCGGATTTCTTATTGACGGCTACTAAGGGATTATTCTACGGCGAGAATTGTGCTTCCTCGATAACGTCCAGGGCAATCATCCGATCGATTTCCCGGTTAACTTCCTGAAGAACATACGGAGACATGGGATAATGCCGTTGTTTTCGTGGGACTGCATCTCCTATTTCGATGCGATGCTCGTACATCGTTGTCCGTCCAAGTTTGCCTTCCTGTGCCGTAGGAAATTTGTTAATTGTGCGCTCTAATTGCCCTCTCTGCTCTGTTGACAGCTTTTTTATCTCCTGATCTTCATTCCGTTCTTGGTCGCTTTCTATGCCCACCAAACAGCAAACTGCCTTGACTCCGAATTTGTTCCAAAAGTTCATTCTCAAGTTGACACAGTCTGGGATTCATGGCACTTACAGAACTGGTAGCACTTCATTCCGGTTGTTGTACACGATAGGCAGATAGACGAAATTGGTAATACTATGCCTTGTTCCGTCCGCTGTTTTTATTCCTCCGGTTACGTTCCCTTTCTGCAGGTCGTACTGTTCTGCCAATTGGGTTTGTTTCCCGCCAAGTAATGAGTAATTTGCACCGCTATCCAGCAAAGCAGTGATCTCCTGGCCTAAGACTGATATCACAGCGTGTGGACGATTGTCGCTTCCGGGATTGATAATTAGTGAATTGATGTTCTGGAATTCTGGTATATTTGAGGGGTATTCCAGTGCTTGCGGAGAGCTGCTTCCCTCTATTGTGCGTTCCCCGCCGTGTAGTTTACCGCATCCGAGCGACATGTAAAGCAACTGCGTAACGAATATCCTTTCCGTCCACAGCGGTAGCAGAATAATACCGCCTGCGGTTTGGGACAGTCCATGAACCAGTGGCCTTCTTCGTCACAATTCCAACAGATCATTACTACTCGTTGATGGCTGGCAGCAGCCTGCTGCTGGTCGTGCTGATGCTCTATGCGTGGTGAACGGTCTTGTTGATGTGGGTCTCTTCTTCTTCGTGCTTGCATGCCTTGCTCTTCAGTTGGTTGTTGATTCCAATGCTGTGTGTGTCCGTTTTGCACGAACTGCTGATCTGCCTGTTGCTGCATCTGTGGCATCGGTTGTGGCGCCTTCTGAGAACGTTGCTGCTGATGAGTTGGCATCGAAGGAATATTACTGTGTTGTTGACGGGGCCAATCATCTGGCTCCGTTCGGTTGGACCTGTCCGTGAATCGAGGGTGCCGCTGGCTTTGTGCTACCTCGTTAGATCCGGCGCTCTTCCGTTCGAAATTCATCTTCAGAGCGTTCACTTGCTCAACGAGCTCATTAATCTTATACTGCCAGTTATCTTCATTCGAAAGGGCTGATGGTTCTTCTTCTATATCACCATCGACTTCTATCGCGTGTAGCCTGCTGAAACGGTGTGGCTGTTAGTGTTGAATTGGCGTTGGCCTACTTGTAGTCACAGGCGTGGCAATGTTCGGCTCCAATAGTGCGCTGTGTGGAATCGGGATGCGACGCTGCCTGTTCAATAACATCCTGGTCTCGTCGTAGCCGGTACAGATTTCCATCAGTTCTTCTAGCGTTCGTGGTCTAGCTGCCGTCACGATGGCTGCATAATTCTCATTCATGTTCTTCTTCACCAGGAAGAACTTTTCCTCTTCGGGAATTGGCGGTTCAACAAATCTGAACAATGCCGAAATGTCACGATATAACTTTGCAAATGTTTGGTTGGTTCCTTGGAACCTAAAGCTGGCTTCCAAACGTAGGATTTGCGAGTAACCGTTAGGTAAAAACTCTCGCCGGATCTCCCGCTTGAAGGCTTCCCATGAATGCAGTAATCGGTGTGATGTTGCACGTGCGTACCAGTCGAGAGCGTCTTCCTGAAGTAGGTGCTTGATGGAACCCAGCAGCGTCTCATCGTTCATACCCTCTGATCTGGCAAATGTCTCAACGCGATCCAGGAAAACGTTGAGGGAGGTAGTGTCCTTTTCGCCTCGAAACGTGAACGGCCAATTGTGTACTGCCTTCAGAATCCTTCTTTCTTAGGCTTTTCTGGCTCTTCGGCTTCTCTGGCTCGCATTTCAGCTTCCCTTGCGCGTGCTTCTGCTTGTCTAACTCATGTTTCCCATACTTCTGCTTCGCTTGCTCGTATTCCGCTTGCTTCTTCTTCAAAGATCTGAATCTCTCCTGTTTCATGCTCATGGACATTGTATGCTGGTGGTGGTGACCCCTGCGGACGGTCCGGTAATGATCTCCGGTCATTCCTACCACTGCGACGATCTTGCTGTGAGTTTGGTACTAGCTGACTTCGCCCGGTTGACAACGAGAGCGATCGTGATAAAGCTGATGATGACGGTGGAGTTTCTTCTGTCTGTTCAGCCGGAGATGCCGAAATGTCACTTCCTCCTACAGCCCCTTGCTCCCGTTCTATGGTCCTACGTACCGCTCCGGTTGAATTCACTTCCTGTTTCACTGTTGTTTCACTTTGATTCACACCGTTTGCAGAACTGCGTAACACATTGACAACCTTGTTGAACAACACATTTACGTGCATCGTTACTAACGTAATTGTGTCTTTCAGTTCAATAGGGGGATTAATCAGACGTAATCGGTTTTGATAATGTATCAGTCGCGAATGAATTTGATGTAGAGCATTTATGTTGTTTGAATGAACGGCCGTTTCCGTAATGAAATGTAACTTTTCGACATGAAGTTGACAAACTTCAATGTTGGCTTGAGCACTCATTACATGCTCACAGCTTGTAGGAATAGTGTCTCTTAAGGACTCTTCCTGTATTAGTGCTTTGAGGCGGAGCACCTTTCCACGGTGTGTGGTGGGTCCTAAGTTAACTACATGGCGTAATGCCAGCTCAAAATTAATTTCCTCATCGCTTAGATGTGTGTAATCCATCTTAGCTGTATGCGTAAGGGTTAACATTATGCACAAAACCAAATATAACAAATTACAAACCAAAAAATATCGCTAATGGTAGTTCAAAATGTGTGGATTTTTAAGTTGGGCGCCAGTGTTGCAATTCCGGATAACAAATAGAGCAATCTACTTCAAGCAAACACTACAAAATAACCGCACCAACGCAAATCAATAATTCAACTAACAGTTGTTTTATTCACCCCACTTTCCCTTATAATGTCCCATCTTCCTGATCCTTTTCCTTTCTCTACTCTCTCTCTCTCTCTCTATCTGGCAAATCTCATCTAAACTCTTCTCTCTATTCTTCACCCTTCTTCTCTAGCATTTTTCTTCTTTACTCTTCCTCCTTCTTCCTCTTCGGCGGTAAAAAAGACCGCCTCCTCTGCATCTCACGGAACGTACTCACTTCAGCTCCGTTGGTTCCTGCATGCTGCAACCGTTGCTGTCAAGATGCTCGCCGGAAGATCTCGATGCGCTCGATATATGTGGGCTTCACTGCTCTCGTAACGCCGGCTTGCAGTCCCCAAACGATCACTTCGAACGCCGTCCGTCGTTCTTTTCTCACCACACCACGTGCAAAAACCCAAAAGATAGAAAAAACGGCCCCTTCTGGGGTCGTTTTGCTGCTCCTTCTGCCGGTGTTGCCGGTGTCCGCGAGGGTGGTGCTCTTCCGCTGCTCCGTACTGTTCGGATTTCTTACCTTGGATGCCTTCTGCCAGTAGGATTCTGGATTTCCGGCTTGCCTTACCGGGGGCTTCTTATAGGGGACAGAAAATCACCATCAACTCGCGATTTTACTAAAAAAAATTCCGGCACTCGCGGTTGTGCGTTGCCACAATGGCGATTGCACGTCGAATGATTTTTTTTTACTTTTCGCTTCTGCCGAGACGGAGATGGCTGCATGTGTGTGTGAGTCCGATTTGTTCGCGCTGCTGCGCAGCGATTGAGCGGCATTGTTTCTGCATCGCCGCTTTCGAAGAGGCCTTTTCACGAGTCAACATTCAATCCATCAGTTGAGAAAGTGCATTTTGAATCGCCCGTTGGCGAAGTTGGGGTGTTCTATTTTCAACTATCATGGTGTTTTCCACGTTTTGATGTTATCTAGGTACCAACTATTCATAAACAACTTACAACGTAACAACGGTATATCAATAAAAAAGATCCACTAGGGAAAAAAATACTTTCCGTGTACATCCACTTGGCTTACCCCTTGTTGATCATGCTTTTGACATTCCTTTATTTACATCCATCACAGATAATTGCTACAGTTGTGAGAAATAAGTGAGTTTAGCCCAAGTGACGAGTTTTTTAAGAATCGATCAAAGGAGGAAAGAAAATAACAGTCCAAGTTCGAGATCTTATCGTGCGCGGTTGCTCAGAAAACGAATCTTAGCGCAAAGTTGCCGAAAAATATGGTGTAAGCCGTAGTGCAGTGTAGAAAATAGTTTTAAAACACCAAAAGCTTGGAAGTGTTGCAGATCGAACAGGACGTGGGCGCAATCGCAAGTCTGATCACCGCGAAGACACTAGAATCATCCGAAAAATTAAAAAGGATCCGTTTGTTACCATCCGTGCGCTCAGAGAAAAGCTAAGCCTTTCGATATCCGATCGCACAGTTCGGCAACGCATTGCTGAGCACGGTTTTAAAAGTCATTTTGCTCGGAAACGGCCGTTCACAAGTAGGGTGAATAAGGAGAAGCGATTGCGGTTTGCAAGAAACCATATAAATAAGCCACTGGAGTTCTGGAAACGGGTTGTTTGGTCAGACGAATCAAAGTTTGAGCTGTTCAACAGAAAACGACGACTGCGAGTTTGGTGGAAAAGCGATGAAGGGCTGAAGGATAAACATCTACAAGGGACCATGAGCGGTGGAAATATCATGGTCTGGGGCTATTTCTCATGGTTTGGAGTGGGGAATCTGGTTCTAATCAGTGGTATTATGACGGCAGATGGGTATATAGATATTCTGAACGAGAATATGGAAGAATGTTTGCTGAAAATGGGTCTCGAAGATAATAACATTTTTCAGCAAGACAACGACCCAAAGCATACGGCCAAGAAAACACAAGCTTTTTTCCGTGTCTGTCGGATTAAACCCTTGGAATTGCCTCCCCAGAGCCCGGATTTAAACTCAATTGAAAATCTCTGGGCAATTCTCGACAATAGAGTCGAAAAAACCCACGTAACAAACAAGCAAACATATTTTGCGGCACTGGAGCAGGCCTGGAATGAGTTGGATCCACAACACCTCAGAAACCTAGTCGAATGCATCCCGAAACGATTGCAGTCCATCATTGAAGCGAAGGGAGGTCATATTGACTATTGAAGAGTTGATTCCAACTCTTTCGATTATTTTTTTTTATTCATACATGAAGTGGATCTTTTTTTATGTCATACGTATTTTATTAAACTCCAATAATTTAGTTTTTTTTTTTTATTTTATGCAAGGAATAAAAGTTATCGTTATTTTTGTACTGAAATGGTTCGTCTATGTTTATTTTAAAAAATACGTGTTTTTTCTCAACAATAATACATTGCTCAAAGGTGGATCTTTATTTTTGCCGGTCAGTGTAGGCTCTTGTCACTACTCCAAGGATGTTCTGGAGTGGTACAAGACGAGTGGTATCAATTTCGTGCTGAAGGATCTTGATCCTCCAAACTCTCCAGAGTTGCGGCCAATTGAAAAATATTGGGCTATAATTAAGCACGAACTTCGTAAGCATCCTAAAGTTGAACAGAACAGGAAAAGTCGAAGTCATGGTTGAAAGCAGAAAAAGATGTCGGTTCAAGCGTTATACAAAATCTTATGCGTAGTATTAAGAAGAAAGTTCGTGCTTTTGGATTTGGCAAAGAAATACAGTTAAATTAAAATACATAAATCAAGATTATATATTGTATTTTATTCCATGAATATTTCATGACAATCGGTTGAGAGACTTGTTTTTGAGGACGAGTTTAAAGTTATGCAATTTAACTGTGGACACCCTTTACTTCTATTTAGGGTTTATCACTAAAACCTAGAATTGAATCAACTTGTTCGTACATCATTCCGATTCAAGATGCTGATGCACTCAATGATGTCCGAAATAGTTCCAAAAATTAAAAATCAAATCTCCTTCTATACGTGGTTAATAACATTTTTAATCCCTTCATGGATCATTGAAGTAAAAAAGAGACAGACCGCGGCATTTTTGAAAGATCAAATCATGGCAGTGATCCGAAGCTACGGTGTTTCTATTCAGTCTACCTACTTCATTGCAATACGGTGGTAATCTCTTTTCACTGTGAAAAACGAAATGAACACGAAGCAACCAAAAACAAACAGCGAAAGTGGTTCTATAGATGTTGGTATGGGATATGCTCGAAAAGAAAGAGCTTGATTTTCGTTTGATAATGATGGTGAACAGCTTCATCGTCGCTTGAAAATTATCAATTGACGATGACTTCGGCGGGCCCTGACGATGACAACCGGTCTTCCCTGATATATGACCTCTGTGACAACTTCAATATGACAGTTCTCAACAATGGAGAAGTAACACGTTTGACTGGTCCATCCTCAGTTGTTAGGTCTAGATTACACCTCACACTTTGCTCGAATTTAATATCGTTGGATTGCACATGGAATGCGGTGTTGAGATCCTCACGGATCATTTGCCCATAAACATTTCGATTGCCACCGGGTTCATTTTGTCGAAATCTATCAACGTCGCGTATGATCTTACCCGTCACATCGATTGGAAAAAGTTTAGGACAGCAGTAGATGAAGCCGTAACGACGGTAGAAAGGATTCCACCGCTGGAGGAATATAATTTTCTCTCCAACCTGATCTTAAACAGCGCGCTTCACGCTCAAACTCGACCAGTTCTAGGAACGTCATTTCGCAGGAATCCTCCTTCTCCATCGTGGGATCAGCAGTGCACCAGGGTTTACCGTAAAAAGTCCGACGCGTTAAAAGTTTTCCGTAGACGTGGAACACCTGAGCACTTCGAAGTATACACAGCTCTCGAACGCAAACTTACCAGCCTCATCAATGCCAAGAAACGGGGATACTGGCGAAAATTCGTGAACGGGCTATCGCGCGAGACGCTGATGAGTGCACTTTGGAACATTTCTTAACGCGAAGATTTCTTAACGGAACTTCGAACAACGAGAGTGAGGAGTACTCGGACCAATGGATCCTCAAGTTCGCGCGAAAAGTTTGTCGAGATTTTGTGCCGGCACGGATGATTCCTCGCGAAACAGACAATTCGATAGATGAGAACAGCCAACCTTTTTCAATGGAAGAACTCTCTCTCTCGCACTCCTTTCGTGTGGCAATACGGCTCCAGGGGCTGAAAGGTCAAGTTCAACTTGCTTAAGAACCTCCCAGGCGGCGCTAAGAGGCGCATGTTGAACTTGTTTAATCAGTTTCTGGAACTAAACATTGTACCGGGGAGACGGGGGAGAGTTATTGCAATTCTAAAACCTGGTAAACCTGCGTCCGACCACAACTCCTATCGACCCATCGCGATGTTATCTTGTATTCGAAAGTTTTTGGAGAAAATGATCCTTTTTCGCATGGACAAATGGGTTGAGACGAACAACCTGCTTTCAGATACTCAATATGGTTTCCGTAGGGGTAAGGGAACTAACAACTGTCTCGCGTTGCTTTCCACAGAGATTCATTAAGCTTTTGCTAAAGAAAGAGCAAATGGCTTCTGTATTCTTGGATTCTTTTCATTCAGTATCTGTTGAAGTTCTTTCAGATAAACCCCACGCTTGTGATTTTTCACCATTAATGAATAACTTTTTGTACAAATTGCTGTCAGAGAAACATATGAGCTTTTCTCATAAAACCTCTATAACTTCCCGATTTAGCTACATGGGTCATTAGGGTGGGGCTTATTTGAAAAAAATAATCGGGCACAAGTTTTCCCATGTGGAAAATGATCTTTAGGGTCCATCAGATGACATACTAAAATTTCAGATTTTTTCGTTAAGGTTTAGAGGTGCCGAAATGGGCCTAAGTGCAAAATGTCGAACGGTGGCAAATATCGACCAAAACAGATGCATCTATAAGTAAACACGTAATTTTGTGACCCTATCTTATAATTGAGAGTACACATGGATTTTGAACTTATTTCAACGTATTTATGTATTGATTAATATTGGACTCATAAAATTACATGTCATGTCGAATACTGTTTAGCAATAGAACTCTTCATCAAATTAACAAAGTTTTGGTTATGAAAATTCACGTTTACAATAAGGTTTTGGAAGTGGTTTTCGTTTTGAGTTATGTTGCCATTATAATCTTGAATCAGTCTGATTCCAACAAGTTTCTCGCTCAGATACCACATGTGTGAAGAAAACTTATTTTTAGCACTGTTTACAGCAGCCAAATTAATAGTTTGGAATTCTTGAAGCCTTGAGATCAATATAAGATCCATTATAAGTGCCAACGTAGGACGAGTTGCTGAAAACCAGGCCTCAATGTACGTTGATACCAGAAAAGTACAAATATCCAGAAGTCCTGAAGTTTCCTTCCTTGAAAGTTTGAATTGTGCTCGAAATAGCCATACTTTAAAGCTATAAATGGCATCCGCCATTCACCTCCATTCCAGGCTGACGAAATTGCACGATTATAACATTAGTGCTACCAAGAAAGATTATCGAGTAAGTAAGTAATCGTCGCGAGGTTGGCCAGTCTGTAAAAAGTTTGGAAGGAAATAAGGTCAGCTTTTGATGGTTTAGCGGAAGATAACTTTCAGCAATGTGATTATTAACGTATGAAATTATTTCTGCTCGACGAGGTGCATTCAACGTAGAAGGATATGTTCTTGGAACACTGAAATTAGATTTATTAACGTTGGGCCATTGCTGCTGAAACTGCTTGAAAATTTTAATTTCAGGACCTGTTGATGGTCCCATTATACAGTGGTAAACTGATTGAAGAATGAATTCCAAAATCTGGTGTCGACACGGCAACCAAAGTAACTGCCTATTGATCTTATGTTCGATTCGTTGCTGCTCCACCCTTACATTCTGTAAAGTATGACAATGCTTATGATCTATGTTTTCAATTAAAAACAACTATTGTTAATCAGTATTCGACATGACACGTAATTTTATGAGTTCAATATTAATCAATTCATAAATACGTTTAAATATGTTGAAGATCCACGTGTACTCTCAATTATAAGATCATTCTATCTTTCTTTCTCTCTCTCTCTCTCTCTCTCTCTCTCTCTAAATCTTTCTCCTTTTGCTCTCTTTCTGTCTGCTTATTTTCAGTATATAATTTTGTCTTTATAAATGTACAGCAAAGATGTTGCTTGCGAAAGTTCAAATGTGTAGGCGTAAGTACAAACACACATTCATTGTTGAGGCTTATATCTCAAAAGCGTTGAGAGATACCGCAAAACCGACAAAATTTTCGCCATTTAGGGTCACAAAATTACGTGTTTACTTATAGATGCATCTGTTTTGGTCGATATTTGCCACCGTTCGACATTTTGCACTTAGGCCCATTTCGGCACCTCTAAACCTTAACGAAAAAATCTGAAATTTTAGTATGTCATCTGATGGACCCTAAAGATGATTTTCCACATGGGAAAACTTGTGCCCGATTATTTTTTTCAAATAAGCCCCACCCTAATGGGTCATGTTTAAGCCCTCAGGGATCATGTTTAAGCCCTCTTGTGTATAATATTTATGTCAAAGACATTGACGGTTGTCTAAGTGACAACTGTACGTTGAGAAAACTTGCAGATGACGGCGTAGTGTCTGTCACGAGACCCAGTGGGGTCGATCTGCAAGGACCCTTACAGGATACGTTACCTCATTTGCATTTCAGCAGCCTGGCAACACTGTTGATTAAGATCGTTGTGTTATTTACTTCCCTTGTTTTGAACCCAAATTTCTTTTGCCGCGAGTAACAACAAATCCAAGAGTGTGTGTTTTTCGAATTAGTTTTGTTCTCTCTCTTTGTTGTTTTCATTACCGAGTGGTTTCTGTTCTCACAAAGTGAATATTGTACAGCAATTGTTTCGTATGTGACGCTGTGTTTCTGTGAAAGCTGTATTAATCTCTCGCTATCTGACGTCATCGCCGTTTACATAAAGATCAGCGCCATCTGTTGGCGACTAGCTGCGTGTATTCAGCAAAGCTCTCTTGCGCGTCGTATCCATCTACTGACCAACTCTTGTAAACATGGATTCAAATTGCTACCAGTGCTCCAATCCGGTGAAAACCATTGAGTATTTGCAATGTAGCGGATTTTGTAACCAGTCAGTACATATCAAATGCGTTGGTTTGAAAAGACCGACTATGGATTTCATCAACGAGCACAGTAACTTGTTGTGGTTCTGTGAAACTTGCATTAACCAGCTACACGTCATCAAGCAAAATCCTTTGAAGTCACCATCCGATGTTGTGAATGCGATTTCAGCGAATATCAATGCGTCGCTGGCCGAGCTGAAGAACGAACTGAAAGAAACTAAGGTTTTAACAAAATCTATTGCTGATAAAAATCAACGTTTGGACTCGGCTGTGTTGACAAGAATCCAACCATGGCCAAGTCGCAAGCGACCTAGAGATGCTGCTACAAGGGATACACCAAAATCACGACCAGATGAGGCACTGATTGGAGGCACGAAGTCGGTAGAAAAAGTTGGCATGACTGTCGAGACAGTTGCAAAACCACCAGAGAAATTCTGGATTTATTTGTCTAGGATTGCTCGTCACGTGACTGAGGATGACATATGCGAGTTGGCGAAAACTTGCTTACAAACCAAAACCGACATCGACGTGCGAAAGCTGGTGCGTAAAGATGCCGATTTGAAACAGTTTGCGTACATCTCTTTCAAAGTTGGAGTTGTTAAAGATCTTAGGGATATTGCGTTGGATCCTTCCATATGGCCGAAAGGAATCTTTTTCCGAGAATTCGAGAACCATCAATCTGAACGGGATTTTTGGGGACCTGCAAAGGTTCCCCGAACAGACGACGGGACGTCAGCAATGGATGCCTTGGTGACTCCATCGCATTAGTTAATCTCGAAAATCCAAACGCTAAATTCCACCCCACCTGCAGCGATGTTCTCCAAAGCCCCCACAGTGGTTCCTTTGCAGCACTGAGCGCCTCCTATAGACATTTTTCAATAACGGAACGCACGACAAGAAGCACGATGGATGCCCCTAAGCCACCCGTCACAGTCGAGCACCGTCGGTTTACTAGCATTGCTGATTGTTCCGGCCAACCTAGTCGTTCCGTTCCTGTGTTCGGTGTTGGTGAGGGGGTCATCCACCCTGCTTGCTCAGACAAGTACCATATTATTATTGAAAATCCAAATCCTGAATTCCGCCCCGTTTGCAGCGATGTTCTTCAAAGTCAATCCATAACTGATGCCCTCGCAAATTTGCTAGATGAAAAACTGGACAGTAATGATAAAGCTTCGACCAATCGCTACGAGACAGCAAGATCACAGTGTCAGCCGCTCCGGACACCAGGACGCGCCGTAGGAAGCTCTTTGGAAGCCCTCGAGCCCTTCGACCCAGTCCTGCCACATGCTGCCGTCGTTCTACATAGTCGTCCTGGTCCTGTTGTCGAATGCGGTGAGAGGGTCTTCCAGCAACCTCTACCCGGCGAGTATTCCTTTACTTCTACGAATGTTCAGAGTCTGATCGAAACCACTCATTCTAGCCACAACCATCAGCCTCGGCCTGCAGCTGATCAATCGGGCGCTCATCCATCTGCCCCTCGAGGACCAAGACAAGCTGCAGCTGCTATTTCGAGTGTCCTGGTGTACTAGCAAAATGTTGGCGGGATCAACAGTTCCCTTGCCGAGTATCAATTGGCCCTTAGTGATGGTTGCTATGACATTTACGCTCTCACCGAGACCTGGCTTAACGGGAATACTATGACGAATCAACTCTTTGACGATTGCTACAACGTTTATCGACAAGATCGGTCTCCTTCTAACAGCAACAAGAGTATCGGTGGCGGTGTTCTGCTAGCTGTTCATTCCAGATTCAAATCCCGTTCGGTCAATCCTCCCAATAGCACATCGGTGGAGCAAATATGGGTTGCATTGGCTACCGACGATGCTTCGCTCTACGTTTGCGTGATTTACTTTCCCCCCGACCGAGTAAATGACGCAATTCTAATCGAGAAGCATCTTGACTCGCTGAACTGGGTCGTTTCGCAGTTGAATCCAAGGGACAAGGTGATGATTCTCGGCGATTTCAACTTAAGCACAATTTCTTGGCAGCAAAATTCTCTTGGGCACTACTTTCCTATCGTTTCGCGATCTACGATTGGCATGACATCACGAGAACTGCTTGATGCGTATAGTACCGCTCAACTCAGGCAGCTGACTGGCGTTCAAAACGAGTATAATCGCATGCTTGACCTGTGCTTTGTTAGTGACGATTTGTGTGAGGATTGCACAGTTATTGAAGCACCAGCACCGCTAGTAAAAATCTGTCGGCATCATCCACCATTAATTTTGAAACTTGCGGTAAATCCATTGTGTCGCTTCCGTGATTCCTCTGAAAGTGTTTTCTACGATTTCAGTAAGGCCGATTTCAGCGGAATGAACGATTTCTTGGGACTTGTTGACTGGGACGAGATCCTCGATGTTTCTGACGTCAACCTCGCTGCATCGACAGTGTCTGGTGTACTGCTATATGCCATTGATCAGTTTGTTCCAGTGAGGATGAAACATCAATCACCTAAACCAGCTTGGTCGAATTCCGCTCTCAAGCGCCTCAAAAGAGTGAAGCAGGCAGCTTTGAGACGACACAGCAAATATCGAACGGATTTCACAAAATTGTGTTACGTGGAAGCGAATGCTGAGTACAAGCAATTGAACGATCATCTCTATAACGCTTATCAAGACCGTCTACAAAAAAGCCTTAAGTCCAACCCCAAAAGCTTTTGGCGTCACGTCAATGATCAGCGGAAGGAAGTCGGTTTGCCCTCCACGATGACGGATGGTTTGCTCGAAGCCGATTGCATCGCCGATATTGCCGATATTTTCCGTTCCCAATTCAGCAACGTTTTCTCCGACGAGCTGCTCGACCCGCAGGACATCGCGCTCGCCACTAGTAATGTGCCCCGTCTTCCTGCCTCCGGAATGTATTATGCCATCACCAATGACATGGTTATTGCAGCTGGCAAGGAATTGAAGTCCTCAACGGGATGTGGTCCGGACGGCATTCCATCGCTTGTACTGAAACAGTGCGTGGATTGTCTTGCGTCTCCGTTAGCAAAGATATTCAATCTTTCTTTGTCCACTGGTATATTTCCGAACTGTTGGAAACAGTCATATATTTTCCCAGTGTTTAAGAAAGGTTGCAAGAGAATGGTCTCAAATTACCGGGGCATAGCTGCATTAAGTGCAGTATCCAAGTTGTTTGAGATGATTATTCTTCGGAAGCTAGTGCAGAGCTACGCGCACTATATTTCGCCGGATCAGCATGGATTCATTCCTAAACGTTCGACATCGACTAATTTGACGTGCTTCACCTCTTTCTTGGCCAAGCAACTTGAAAACGGTAATCAAGTGGATGCTATTTACACGGATCTCTCCGCTGCGTTCGATAAAATGAACAACCAGATAGCAATAGCCAAGTTTGATAAGTTAGGCATGAGCAACAACTTGCTTATCTGGCTGCGATCCTACCTAACCGATCGTAGTATGTCCGTCAGAATCGGTGATCACGTTTCGTCACCATTTAAAGTTTTGTCCGGCGTGCCTCAAGGCAGTCACCTTGGGCCGTTTTTGTTCCTGCTTTACATGAACGATGTCAATCTCATTCTCAAATGCCTAAAACTCTCATACGCCGATGATTTGAAGCTGTTCTACGCGATAAAGCATCCACTAGACGCCCTTTTTCTGCAAAAACAGCTGGGGGCGTTTGCTGAATGGTGTCGCATCAATCGGATGACATTGAATGTGTCCAAGTGCTCGGTGATTTCATTTGGCCGTAAACGCGAACTCTACCAATTCGGTTATGCTTTGGCAGGATTTGAGCTGCAGCGCGAAACGACGGTTAAGGATTTGGGGATTCTCATCGATTCCAAAGTGACCTTCAAAGACCACGTAGCATACGTCGTGTCTAAGGCATCATCGCAGTTAGGCTTCCTGTTCCGTTTTGCCAAAAAATTTAAGGATATTTATTGCTTGAAATCGCTTTACTGCGCAATCGTTCGCCCTATTCTGGAATATTGTTCGGTTGTCTGGTCTCCATATTACCAGAATGAAATCCAGCGTGTTGAGGCAATCCAGCGGAAATTCATTCGATTTGCCCTACGTCATCTCAGGTGGAGAGACCCGTTAAATCTACCCAGCTATAGCAGTCGGTGCCAGCTCATCAACCTTCAACCACTTGATGGAAGGAAAACGTGGCAAAAGCCTGTTTTATTGGCGATCTCCTGCAAGGGAACATTGATTGTTCTAGACTGCTCAGCATGTTGGACATCAACATACGCCGCCGTAATCTACGCGCACAAGCATTCCTGAGCCTTCCCGCGGCAAGAACCAACTATGGGCTCCATAAGCCAATACGCAGCATGAGTCGTCTTTTCAATAGTTGTTACTTTGTATTTGATTTTAATGTACACAGGGATACAAATAAGTGTAGTTTTAGACGTATTTTTTGTTAATTTGATTAATTTTGTAGTTTTGTGATTTTAGTTTTAAGATGCCGGTCATTGGGGCAAATATTTTACCTGTTGACTGTAATAAACAATAATAATAATAGCAGTCGAGTAGTTCGCACGCATTTTCAATTCAGTCCGTACAATTTTAACGCGGGTTCTAGCTGTTTTGTTTGTTTCTTCTACCGTGCATATACATAGTCGCGTAAGCCATTTTTTTTGTCACCCTCAGTAGTGAACCAAGTCTTGCTCGCGTAAAAATGCCGTGTGTAGTAAATAACTGTGTCAGTGAGGATGACCGACTAATCTTCCATTGCTATGGAGCTTGCGGAAAAGAATTTCACGCAACCTGTGCTGGAACTAGGAGAAATTATGAACAACACATTCGTGCGTTCATGTTGCCCTTGTGCGACGGCTGCCAGAAAGAATTTACGAGTATAATTGAACTCATAAAATTACTTCAACGCCAGCGCACTTTGTCTGGCGACATCGAGGTCGCAAATAATAAAATTTGCGCTTTTATCAGTAGTTCAATGTACGGGAACCTTCCCAAGGAACATTGCTGGTTTTATCATGGTTTTATAGCATTCTTGAAGTCTAATTCATGCTCTTCAGAAACCTTATAAAACCAAAATTGTTACTTGGGTTTTGATAGCCTCGAAACGAACTTGTCCAAGCTGAGGGGTGAGCTCAAGTCAAACGACGGCACCGTGGCACAATTATTTAACAATGTGTCATAGATTTTAAGCGAAAAATACAACCAGGACACATTTGATTCAAGTGTACAACGGGCTTGTGAAGCGCTCGCCAGCAAAATTGCGCTCGTGTTGGTCATGGTTTCTCAAAACTAGAAGACCAAATCAAGGCGATGAATGCAAGCCTTAATGAAGTTGCTGTGAAAGAAGTACCGAGTTTTCCTACCTGTGAAATCATAGAAAAAATTTAACATTTGTCGAGTACTGTTTCAGCTATGCAGCCTCCAGCAACGAATGCTTTAAGTAATGAAATCACTCTTGCCGATGAATTGGCCCATGATCTTGCACTTGCTAGATCCCAGCACGATGAGCTCTTAGAAGAAAGTTCTGGCTGGCGACTACTGGGTAATAAAAAAGTCTGGAGAGCAGATTGGGCAGATTATGATTTGCGTAAACTGCATCGTCGACAACAGGAAAAAGCTGCTTAAAAACCCCGCAACCGTAGGAAGCGTAGGAAGCGTAACAACAATATAAATAGATACATAAACCCCCTCAACAAAATCAATAATGACAACAATCAGAACATCGTTCCGATCAGAACATCGTTATATCAATAAATACAACAACATCACCAAAAACGGCTATAACGATAACAACAACAACAACAACAACAAAAACAACAACAACAACAAAAACAATAACAACAACAATAGAAGTCATCAAACAGCTACTAGCTTTATATATATATATATATATATATATATATATATATATATATATATATATATATATATATATATATATATATATATATATATATATATATATATATATATATAAATATATATATATATATATATATATATATATATATATATATATATATATACACATTATATACATTATATAAAATAATAGGAAAACAAACATTAGAATAAAACATCATACCAAAAGTTTGTATTTTATGTTTTATTGAATAACTATTTTTGTATAAAATTTAAATGTCAGATATTTTCGGCATTTTGATAGATGACAACTTACACTATATGAATCTATATTAGATTTGGTTAAAGGACATAATATCAAGAAGTTAGGGATCTGGAAATGTAAGTTTGAGATTCTTCATACTAATTCCCATACAAACATTGAATAGCGTGTGCAAAGCCAAATTAAAACCAAATGTGTTCAATTTTTTTTGGGGACTATCAGGACCCAAATTAGGGGAGCAAAAATTTCGAAATTTGCATCAACCTAATACTTACTTATCTATGTCGATCCAACGTCCTGTTATTACAGCACCTACGTTGCATTGTTGCTCTAGAAACGAACGCAACTAATGCAACATGTTGAACCAGACAATGCATCAAACGGTTTATCTTAGTCTACAAGGCTTCTTGATCCAATCGGACAATGAAGCCTCTATTCTAATACAGGCAATTGAAAATAATAATAATCACATTCATTACAATTTGCTACGTAGTCCTACGTCAACTTTGCGTACAACCCCATTGGGCTGTCCCTTATAGCCTTTGATATTAACGGAACCTTTCATTTGATTGCTATTTTGGCAATACACTTAAATTTCAGTTCCTATTTGTGTCTGAGGTGAAGTAGTTTGTTTGGTCGTGTCATCAAAAATTGTGAAATTAAAACTATTTACCTCTCCTTGATGTAGTGAGCTCGTCAAGTCTTCAAAGAGGGCAGTTTTTGCAAGATCCCCAACGGGCACGGGTGAACGGGCACGGTGTTTGAATTTCGCTCCGTTGAAATTGTATCGGTGGTCTAAAGAACCGATCTTTCGCTGCTGCAACAAGCTCTCTATCAGGGAGAAGTTCTTTGATATTGTGATTATGATTGTTGTTAAGGGGGTTGGTATGCCAGGTGCTTCTATAGTTGATATGGTTATAGTTACTGCTGCTGGTATGTTCAAGATTATTATGCGTCCTTCGTTGTTGCTTCCTACGTTTTCTAGCTTTGTTGGCAATTTTGTTTTGTTTATTGCGGCGCGACTGCCGGTCATCATACTCTATCCAGTCAGCTCTCCACACCTTCCTTGTACCCAGAAGTCGCCAACCAGAGTTTCAGGTCAACTCAACTTCATGACTAGGGTAACCAGGTGTGGGATGGACTGGAGCAGTGTATCGTCCGGCGGCTATGTTCGCTGACAATGATTTCATTTCGTCAAATAAGTCCAGTTCCATTACTGGACTCGATGTCATCGTGTAGTTTGAAGCTATTTCCATAGACAGCTGCTAGATGATTCAATTCCTTACTTATGTTGTTTAAGTCGTTGGATAAATTTGATGTTACTGAATTCAATGACGCAGACGTGCATTCTTTCGATGCCAGCATAGCCGTACCAAAAAGCGATGTTACATTTTTTTTTTTATGGAAGTAACACTAAGCTACTGTTTTTGTTTATTGCAGAAACCTCATTTTTTATTCCTTGCAGTAAGATTTCCAAGCCTTCATCCACCTCGTGAATAATATTTGGTGTCTCATGTAGTAGCGCGAAACGATGCGTCACCTCGGTATGAGAATGTATTCGCTCTGTAAGCTGTTTTTGCTATTTCACGATACGATTAAAATCTAGCATGAAAAACTCTTGGGTAACCAGTACAATTCCACTTAAGCGAATCAATGAGAAAATTTCACATTTCATATCCGTATCCAAACTGTATTCAAGATTGGACTCGGAAAAAATGCGACACTTTGTTTTGGGTGTAACTTTTTATCGCGTGGGTAAAATAATGAAATTTTGGGTAATACTAGTTTAGAGTGTTATGTTTATGTGTGCAAAATTTTATCGCGATCTGTCAAGTAGTTTTCAAGATGCATTCGAAACAAGAAGAGATACGCCAGCAAATCTTGGACGCGGTGATCGATAATCTTGGTCAGTCGCACAGATGGATCGGCAAAAGGCTTGGAATCCACCATTCCACCGTGTCCCGCGTTGTGAAGATGTTCCAGGCAACGGAGCCCATCGAGCGGCGCGCTGGAAGCGGCCGAAAACCGAAAACGGAAGACCCTGAGAAGGCGCGGAAGATAAGGCAGTACTTGGAGAATAACTCGAACCTTTCCACCCGAGACGTGGCCAAAAAGGTCAATTCGTCAAAGTAGTTCGTCCAGCATACCATGAAGTGGGCTGGGCTACGTGCTTTTTAAGGTCAGGAAGGCGCCAAACCGGAGCAAAACACGGTGGCCAAATTGCGTGCGCGGAATCAAGGCGGACACCAAACAAATCCCTGGCCTCGAGTTTTTTGTCACTAAGTCCCGCATGGAGGTTCCGGAAAAGTTCCGGAAGAGAAAGATGGACAAAACGTGAGGATCCACACAAAAAACGTGACAAGGGAGGGTTATAAAAAGTCATTTTTTTGCGTGACGTAATTAATGGACGTTCCCTAAGTTACCTTCAATGCAATATACACCGTGTCCGATATATTCTCATACACTTTTTCCTTGCACTGGTGTCCCTCTCCATGGCTGGATTTGGTACCTGTACGCTAGTGGGAGGGCCTAATCTCATGTTAATGATTCATTGGAGATAGCTGATTTATGATAGATGTCGCTAGGTCATGTCATTGTATGACCTTCTACTCTAATGAACCATTCATGGGAGAGCCAAAGGTCCAGCCACACAAAGTAGTGATAGTATCACACTCGCTCCTCTTTCTATTCAATAGCCGCGTCGTAGCACGCATGTATAAAGGCACTAAAGTTGCGGGTTGTGCCGCAAATCACTAAAACTTTAATCATAGATAGATTTATTCAATTTTGAAAACATTCAATGTTCAATTTGAGGTGGAAGTTTGAACTGTGTCATAGAATTTCATATGCAGTGGACTTCTAGATCGTGGCCATAAGTATTGTGGTTTTGTGGGATATAGAGGGCCGGTTAGGAACTCAGAGTATCGTATCAGTGGGGTTTGTCATAGGTGTGTTTGTTCAGAATGAAAGAGGTGTGCTACCGGCGGGTTTTGCCGCTTAGACGAGGCTAGAAACAATTTGTAGACGCCTGCTATCAAGCAGTTAAGGGACACGACAGGAGGTGCCGTTTTCATTGGCGTGGCAATTCTTTCATTGATCATAAATTATAATTTAAATATATGCGGTATACGACAGCTGACTTTCAAATTATAGCAAATCATAGAGAGATATTACTTTGATATAGCAACTATATAGCGTAAAAACAACATCACAATTTAAAAAAACTTATTGAGCGTGTTAGTAGAAGGATTGTGATTAGGAAACAAAAATAATTTCAAATTAACACTTCATTTGATCACTTTTTAAAATAAAACATTGAAACACTTTTTTCAAATAATCACTAGTAAACGCGAGTAAATTCCTTCAAATTCCACTGGAGAAGACTTGTCTACTGACAGATGGGCCTATTACGTCTGCTACTTACAGACTTCTTCAGTGTCAAGTGCTCGACTTATGATTTTCTTTTTGTAGTATTTTTAACCAGTCCAAAACGCGCTACCTTAACCACCTACCCTAACCTATCCTTGTTCCTTCCCATGGAGTTCATGTGGTCGGAATATACTAGTTCGCCATTACCCCTCGTTCACCATCGGCTTTGGACTGACTTGCGCTCTTATTGCCCCACCAATTGCTGCAAAATGAAAATGAAAAATACACTTTTTCCTTGCATTGGTGTCGTGCACCTACACAACATGCTTCACGTATGTGTTGGTATAGTTTTGCACTATGTTTATACAAACGCTTTTAGGTTATGTCCGATTGTTTTCATTCGGTGTTTTTCTTTAACCAGCGATGAAAGGGTTTCGTGCTGTGGTGATAAAAAAAGTTTTTGAAAAGTGAGCGCCCGAGCGCTATTTTCAGAAATTCGAAAAACCTTGAAATAAATAGACTTTTATTTTGTATGAGAATCTATTGGACACGGTGTAGATGTCGCTTTTGGCCCAATATTCACTGCTTAACTGAAATACTATGATAATGCTTCACCAATGCTATTTTGCATTCAAAATGCTTGTTACAGGCTACAAGCATTTAAAAAGCATTTGACATTCAACTTTAAAACAGATAGCGTTTAAGATGATGATATAATGAAATGCAGATTTAGGGTTAAATTGCTAATGCTTATGCTGATGCTAATGCTTACCTGGGGAGTATATTGGACTATATGTGTGAAACTTGTCAAATGCGTCAATACTGAGTAAATGGAATGGTTATGTACTGATCTTATAAAAAGGGATTTTTATTCATACGGCTGTATCGGTTTTTTTTCGTCGTTCACTACCTGATTTTCGATTAAAATGTTATCTATGACTTTTATTTTACTTGCCTCTCTCAAAAGTAGGAACTCGTGCTTAAAAGAATGGCCTTTTCTATTTCCATGATTTTTAAAACAAAATCTTAATGTTTGTGTTTTCAGCCTAGAATCATAGTTCAATACTTTAAGCATCTGTAGGATTATGCAACGTAATACGTTTTGATGAAAGTTGTGTAGTTTTATTCAAGTTCTTTTAAGGTCATCTTCCCATACCTTTCCCTACCCGCAATAGTGAAATATATATTCTTTACTTTTCATCAATTTATTGACTCAACATGAATTTTTAGTTCTACCTAAAATTGAACAGAAACAGTTCTTTTCAATATCAAAATATTATGCTAACTAGCAATTATATCATTGAAGTATCAGATACCCACTGCTTGATGAGCATAAAGACTCGTTCCTTTGCTGCTCTCATTTCTGGAGAATCGGTGTCGCTGATAGAATTTAAATCTGCGCAATGTGAAGCCACTGTGAATGATATAGAAGGCACTCATGAATTTGGTTATATTTATCTCCAATTTATATCAGCAATTACTGGGAATAACAACAGCTGGTGAATGTTCATTCAAGTCTTCTTGTAAACCCATCGGTCGCCAAGGATCAAGCTGGCCTTGTGTGAAAAATATACTTGTAACCTCGGGGTTCATGTGGCCGTAAATGGTGTTAGTCCGCGCAATATTTGCCTCCACTCTTGTCTCGTAAAATCTAACAAATAAAATCATATTTTCCCATGGCTGAACAAACGATACAAAAATATAAACTCACATGTAATCATACAAATCAATACACATATTTATGTAGAGTTCAACTGGAAAACCAGATCCAAATATTTGGTTGTCCGAACCTGATGTTTGATACCAACCATATTCAGCACATGTCTGATATAACCATGGTCTCACTGCAAAAGTAATAAAATGAAATGATTTAAAAAAAAATTGTTTAAAATCACTAACTTGCTCTCCTATTAGCATTATGATTCCAGTCGGTTGATCTGTAGTACTCTATTGTGCTATCATAACTTAGATCCATGCATGTTATAACACCTTTAGTAAACCAGTTCCCCAGTGCGTCCATATCATTCGACATAGCTTCATCGTTGATAATTTCACATACTCCTTCAATGTCCCCTGGCCAGTGGTACTGTACAACACCAGCTAGGCTGTCTGATATGGAGCTAAGAAACATCCCGGAATCTAAAATGTTCGCCAAGTTTATATTATCACATATTTTGAATTTCTCCTTAATTATTCCAAATTCTTTTTTGGCCAAATAATCTTCAATTTGCTTGTAAGCCTGCTCAATTCTGTTGGCACATTGTTCACCACCAACCAGGCGAATTGATTCCGATACAACTTCTTTGTATTCTGAAAATGAATAAATGAATGAAGGTCTTGCTGGTGCGCTTTAGTAACAGTATACCGGTAAAATCTAATTTAGCCAATAATGGTGCACTGGAGGCCCAACCACCGTTAACCAAGTGAGAATACTTCTGTCTGAACCACGCAACCATAGTGGCGGAGTAAGATCCACCTGCCATGATAACTTTAGAATTCGTAGCCCCTGGAATTTGTTTCTTCATTTCCTCAACAAAATGGGCTACATCTGCTAATGCTTGATCAACGTTCAAAAATTTCAGCAAGCTGGTTCGTGTGCTCCTAAAAAGCAGAGAAAAATGCTATCCACCATTGATAATACCACTGCTAACCACTTACGCATAGGACGACTTAGCCCATAGTACCGATGCTAGGTGTAAAACAAATAAGCTCCTAACTCTTTTGCCATGTCGTAAAAATGGCCCTGCAGAATGGTTCCGGCGTTAACTTCCCATTCACCTCCTAATAATATGAAAAGGGGTCCTCCCGGTTTATAGTGTTCCCCATTTTCGATGTAACGCTGACCAGGAAAAATATTTGTTCAGTCCGCAATGCAGCGAACTGAAGAAAGCAAACATCCGCAGCATTTGCCACGCCTCTAATGGAAGCAGTGCGACTTCGAGAATGGGAACAGCGACAACAACAACACTATAAAAGAACGCCTACCTGGCGGTGCGAGGACCAGTTTTGTGACGGACGTCGAGGCGAGCAGAAGCAGAGCAAAGAAAAGAAAAGCTAAAGCGAAGCCGAAATCGGCTGAAGAAAAAGTTGTTTTTAGAAGAAGAATAATAATAATGGAGTGAAATCAAAGCTGTGTTCTAATTTGTCTCCAGCCGAAAAAACCCTCGTTCCACCAATCAAAGAGTTGAATGGTGGCTCTTTTCAGAGCCAAGGCAGAAAGAATTTCTTATTGGTTGGTTGGTCTGGATTCCACTTGGGGAGTCCTTATCTTCGTTACGCTACATGGTGGCGGCTTGGATGGCGGCAGTAATTACAGTCCACTGCAATACGACGCAACATTTTTTGGTCCTTCGAGCCGGATGGCATCTGGCTGGTGCAATGCTTGGTGAAATTGTTCGCTATGTGGTGGAATGAGTGGATTAACCGGCATGGAGACAAATAGTACACACGTACACAAGAGCGCGCAAGAAATTGTTTTGGTGGAAAACAAAGTGTTTGGCAAAAGAAATTGAACTTTTGAACAGTGAAGACAGTAGTGAACATTGACTATCAGTGCATTTAGTGACAAGTGACCATGGCAATGAAGAGAACAACTCTGAAATGTGGTGGCGGAGCTGGCGCCGAAGAAGCTGATGACGAGGTGGAGGAATACGATACGCTAGCACATTTGCGTGGGCTGGCAAAAGGAAAATTCACCCGTGTGAAGAACATTCTGGATCAAGCTGAAGAGGCAGGTTTAACACAGCCACTCATCAAGATGTACAGTAGAAAAGTGGAAACTGCTTACAAGGAGTTCAACGATTACCATGAACGCATCATGGCGATTACCATACCAAGCAAAACGAAGGAGCAAGACTGTAAGTACTTTGAATTTGAGACGCTCTATGACAATGTGTCATTGATTCTCGAAACATGGATCGAGAAATTGGTTCAAGCTACCTTTGATGCTCGACCAAATCCAAACCAACAACCACTGGTGGTTCAACAATCGCTTCCCCGTGTCATACCAAATTTTGATGAAATTTAAAGTGATGTTCAGGGACGTGGTGGATAGGTCGAACGATCCACCTCGCATTAAGCTCTACCATTTAGAGAAGGCTCTGATTGGGGACGCAGCCGGCATAATTGATGCAAAAATCATCTCAGATGGCAATTATGACCGTGCATGAGAAATTTTAGCAGAAAGGTTTGAGGATAAACGGAGAATGATTGATTATCATATTTCGGGGCTGCTAAGCTTAAAAAAAATGGCGCATGAAAGTCACTCCGAGCTAAGGGAGTTGATCGATTCTTGCAAAAACCACGTAGAAAACTTGAAATTTTTGGGTCAGGAATTTACTAGGGTTTCCGAAACGATTGTAATACATGTCCTAGCAAAAGCCCTCGATACTGAAACCAAGAAGCTCTGGGAAGCATCTGTTACTCATGGGGAGTTGCCTAAATACAATGAAACAGTGAATTTTATGAAAAGTCGAATTTCTATACTAGAAAGATGTCAAATATCCATAACTGATAGCAAAGTCAAGCAAACCACGCGTTCACTGGGTAGAGGAGGTCAAGTATCAAGCAAACAGTCAAATGTGAAAGTGAATACAGCAGCATCGTCTAACAGTTGTGAATTTTGTGAGGGAAATCATCTAGCGTTCAAGTGTTCAACGTTTAATGCTATATCAACAGAAGATCGATTGAAACTAGTGCGTGAAAAACAGGTGTGCTTTAATTGTTTGCGACGTGGACATCGAGGAGCTGACTGCAAATCAACCAAAACGTGCTCGAAGTGTAAGAGAAAACATCACACCTTACTACATAAAGATGGCAGTTCCAATCAAGGCTTTAATGCAAGCGAGTCTAAAGCAGCCGATCAGCAGCAAGCATCGCAATCTTCTGTAGCTGAAAAACCAACCGAGGTCAATTCAACACCAGAAAATGTTTCCTCAACAGCAGCGTCAAACATGATTGAGAAAACAACAACGCAGGTATTTTTGCTCACCGCCATGGTCAACGTGCTGGATAAGCAAGGAAAACCAAATCTGTGTCGAGCACTTCTAGACAGTGGATCGCAGGTTAATATTATTTCGGATGCAATGCTAGATAGGTTGCAGTTAGATCGGGAAGAGGTCAATATTTCTATCACCGGAGTGAATAGTCAGTGTTCGACAGAAGGTTAAGATTCAAGTATTCGCAAGACATGGTGATTGCAAAATGGATTTGGATTGTTTGGTTGCTCAGAAGGTAACTGGAATTCTACCAACACGTGCAATAAATGTGGCTGCATAGGCTATTCCATCAGGGATTCTATTGGCGGATCCCACATTCTACCGTCCAGATCAAGTGGATTTACTGATTGGAATGGAATGCTATGACGATGTGCTAAAACCTGGACGATTAAGGTTGTCAGACGATCTACCGACTCTTCAAGATTCACAGTTTGGCTGGTTAGTTGGAGGCAAATGTTCAAGTAGTGGAAGCTTTTCATGCGGAACAAGCGTAAATTCTTTGGTGACAATTTCATCGAGTGACTTGAGTGAGCAAATACAAAGATTTTGGGAAATCGAAAGTATAACAGGTGATCAATGTGTAGCGTCGGAAGCCGAACAGTGTGAACAACATTTCCAGTCTACATTTCGTCGGAACGATGATGGCCGATACATTGTGCAGCTTCCCCTGAAAGAATCGGTCAGTCAACTTGGAGATTCTAGATCGATGGCCTTGCGAAGATTCTACGTACTGGAATCCAAGTTGCAGAAGAATCCAGATGTCAAGAAGCAATATGAAGAATTCATGGAAGAGTATGAGCAACTAGGGCACTGCAAGGAAATAAAGGAAGAGGACGATCCCAAAGGTCTTCAGAAATGGTATTTGCCACACCATGCGGTGCTTAAACCGTCAAATTCTTCAACCAAATGTCGGGTAGTGTTTGATGGCTCAGCTAAGGTTTGTGGAATGTCTCTAAACGATGTTATGATGATTGGACCAACGATACAACCAGACTTGCTGACGACACGATAAGTTTCGTGTATACCGTTACGTGCTAAGCGCCGATATTGCTAAAATGTATCGACAAGTTCTGATGGACAAATGCCATACCCCGCTCTTACGTATTTTCTACAGGAAGAATTCAACAGATCCATTGCGGGTATTGGAAATGCAAACGGTTACCTATGGGACGGCTTCGGCTCCATTTCTAGCCATTCGAGCATTGTATCAGTTAGCGATTGACGAGCAACATTCGCATCCGTTGGCATCAGAGTTGGTAAAGAAGATGTTCTACGTCGACAATGTACTGTTTGGTGGAAATGACATAGAGGAGGTTACGAAGCTTCAGCAAGAATTGATTTCTTTGCTAAATCGCGGTGGATTTCATCTTCACAAATGGGCAGCTAACGACGAGCGTCTACTTGAAACAGTTGCTGTAGAAGATCGGGACAAATTGGTCAAAATAGCGGATTCTAGTGCAAATGAATTTATCAAGGCTCTTGGTCTTATGTGGGATCCAATCAAGGATGAGTTTTTGTTCCTGACCCATTCCAACTGCAACAACCAAACACCTACGAAGCGTAGTATTATCAATAATTGCAAGATTGTTTGATCCATTGGGACTGTTGTCACCGGTAATTGTCCTGGCAAAGGCTCTGATGCAGAAGTTGTGGAAAGATAAGCTCAAATGGGATGATCCATTGAATGATGAACTGCTAAAATGTTGGAGAAACTTTCTTACTGCGTTACTCTTCAATCAAGAATTTCGTGTGAGTCGACAAGTGGTGTCGACGGATGCAGTACAATTGGAAGTACATGGATTCGCTGACGCTTCCAATTTGGCTTATGGGGCATGCGTATATATTCGCTCTATGATGCAAGATGGTACAGCCCGTATGCGGTTGGTAACGAGCAAGTCAAAAGTATGTCCTATTGCTCCGCTTTCCATTCCGAGAAAAGAATTATTGGCAGCTTTACTCTTATATCGGCTGGTATCAAAAGTTATCCTTGCCATGGAATTGGAACACAATCCAGTCATTCTATGGTCCGACAGTCAAGTGGTATTAGCCTGGCTCAATAAACCGTTACACAAGCTGCAGGTGTTTGTGAGGAATCGCGTGTCTGTGATTATATCAGAAGGCAAGTTCGTTTGGAAGTATGTCCGTTCGTCAAACAACCCAGCGGATATCGTGTCGCGAGGTATGTCAGCTAATGAGCTTTCTAATAATAGCCTATGGTGGAATGGGCCAACTTTTCTGCAGTTAACAACATACGTGGAAGAAATTCCTGTATGGCTACAAGATGAAGATATTCCGGAATTGAAACCTGATACGATAGTCAACACTGCAGCCTTCTATGAAGAGCTTCCGATATTAACAAAGTTTGAATCCTTTCGCAAGACTCAAAGAATCGTTGCTTACGTTCTTAGGTTCATCTCTAACTGTCGCTTGAAGATTGATAAACGAAGTTTTACACTGTTCCCCACAGTTCCTGAATTAAGAGCAGCAACAAAACGAATTATTCAAGCGATTCAAAGGCATGAACTACAAGATGAGATTGAACGTGTTCGAGCTGGAGAACCGTGCAAACGAATCGGCAATCTTAACCCGTTTCTGGATGATGGATTACTACGCGTTGGAGGAAGAATCAGACATAGCAAACTACCTTATGATGCGAAACACCAATGGATCGTTCCGGACAAACACCCTGTCACAAGAAGACTTATTGCTGCTATTCACAATGAAAACTTACACGCTGGCCCAAGTAGTGTGATTGCTACCCTCAGAGAGCGCTATTGGATATTGAATGCGAAATCGACTGTGCGCAAGATCACTAGAAGCTGCATCACATGTTTCAAATCAAGTCCAAAACTGGCTGGTCAATTCATGGGAGATCTGCCATCCTATAGAGTCAACGTAGCCCCTACGTTTTTGAAGGTTGGGATCGACTGGTAGGAAAGCTGTTCCAGTAAAAGGATACATATGTGTATTTGTCTGCATGGTTTCAAAGGCAATGCATCTCAAGGCAGTGGAAAACCTATCAACTGATGCATTTATGGCCGCACTACAGAGATTCGTCTCCAGGAGAGGAGTACCGGAACAAGTGTATAGTGACAATGGAACAAATTTCATGGGCGCGAAATCAGATCTTCATGAACTATACCAGCTCTTCAAGTCTGATGTCACAAGTGGAAAGCTGTCAGAATTTTGTCAAGTTAAGGAAATAAAATGGACCACAATACCTCCAAGTGCACCTCATTTTGGAGGATTGTGGGAGGCCGGTGTTAAAAGCGTAAAAACTGTTCTGAAGAAAGTGTATCAATCTGCTTCTTTGACTATCATGGAATTTTCGACTTTACTATGCCAAATTGAGGCTATTCTAAACTCTAGACCTCTTTTTGCTCACTCCCTTGACCCCAATGACCCACAAGTTTTAACCCCTGGCCATTTGATGATCGATAGACCTTTAACTGCTATCCCCGAGCCATCTCTCAATGATATTCCAATCAACCGACTATCAAGATGGCAACACATTCAACTGCTTCGACAGCATTTTTGGTCGAAAGAATATTTGGTAGAGCTTCAAAAACGATCTCAATGGACGAATAAGCGAATGAATATGGTTCCTGAAACTATTGTACTGCTACATGACGAAAACGTTCCTCCACAGCAGTGGAAAATGGATAAAATCGTCAACATTTACCCTGGTTCGGATGGTCTCACACGTGTCGTAGATGTTCGAGTGGGAAGAAGAATCTATGAGCGTCCAGTTCATAAGTTGGCTCCTTTGCCAATAATGGAGGAAACTCCGGTGAGTATACAAGATGAGCTACCTGCCGTAGCAACAGTGTCACTTTCTTTGCCGTGGGTGCATGTTCAGTCCGCAATGCAGCGAACTGAAGAAAGCAAACATCCGCAGCATTTGCCACGCCTCTAATGGAAGCAGTGCGACTTCGAGAATGGGAACAGCGACAACAACAACACTATAAAAGAACGCCTACCTGGCGGTGCGAGGACCAGTTTTGTGACGGACGTCGAGGCGAGCAGAAGCAGAGCAAAGAAAAGAAAAGCTAAAGCGAAGCCGAAATCGGCTGAAGAAAAAAGTTGTTTTTAGAAGAAGAATAATAATAATGGAGTGAAATCAAAGCTGTGTTCTAATTTGTCTCCAGCCGAAAAAACCCTCGTTCCACCAATCAAAGAGTTGAATGGTGGCTCTTTTCAGAGCCAAGGCAGAAAGAATTTCTTATTGGTTGGTTGGTCTGGATTCCACTTGAGGAGTCCTTATCTTCGTTACGCTACATGGTGGCACATCCAAGCCGATGGCGGCAGTAATTACAGTCCACTGCAATACGACGCAACAATATTGTTATTTTATAAACATGCTATTAATATTAACATTGAAACTAAATGTTAAAAAATGTAATCTCATAACGTATAGCAGAAAACAAAGCACGCCAAATGTTCAAGTTATATTAGGAACAGAAAGTGTACAAAAATGCGATAAAATAAGAAATTTAGGTATTATTCTAGACTCAAAACTAACGTTTGTGGATCATTATAACACGGTAGTTCATAAAGCAGGCAATATGCTTAATTTTATAAAACGTTTCGGATACCACTTTTTACATCCATATACATTAAACACGCTTTATGTTGCTTATGTCCGGTCAATATTAGAATATTGTAGTATTGTTTGGTCCCCTTATATGAAAAAACATGAAGAAAGAATAGAGTCAATCCAAAAACAGTTTTTATTATATGCACTGCGTAAGCTAGGATGGACAGCATTACCTCTCCCAGCATAACAAGCACGTTGTATGCTGATCCATATTGAAGGGAGGGGGGGTAAACCAGCCTAAGTCTCCAAATCTCGATAATAATAGAATAAAAAAAAAACAAAAATGTTTAATGAAATTTATAGCGCCAATCATAAACTACAAGTTCCTTATTCTGTATATGGCGCTGAGTTATCGGCAATACACTTTACGCTGAAATTGTTGCCTCACTAACACCGGATCAGTATTTCATTTTCACGGACAGTCTCAGTTCGATAGAGGCTATTCGCTCCTTGAGACCGGTAAAGCACTCCTCGTATTTTCTCATCCAAATACAGGAGCTTCTAAGTGCTTCGCGTTATTTTATCATCACCTTTGTATGGGTCCCATCTCATTGTTCAATTCTGGGCAATGAGAAAGCGGACTCGTTTGCAAAGGTGAGCGCTATGGAAGGCGATATTTTTTCCTATTTTTCGTCAACGGTCACTCGTCAACTGGCAGTATAAATGGAGTAAAGGAGAATTGGGGGCGATGGCAATATTCTATCATCCCAAAGGTGTCGAAGAAATCTTGATTTGGGGGTATGGATGTGGGTCGAGACTTCCATGGCAGGATTCAATATATTCTGAACAATGGTCTAAATCCATTGAAGCACCGATATATAGAGAGAAAGGAGAAAACAACTGCCCCGGGAATTACAGACCAACCTATCTGAACATATTCTAGAGAGAATGATTGCCAATCGTCTAATGCGTATTATTCAAGAGCATAAGCTAATCAACAAGCTTCAGTATGCTTTTCGCACTTTGAAAACTCAATGGGAGACGCAATGCATAAAATACTATTAACACGAGTGGTTATCTTGGACATCATTTCCGAAGCCCGCTGATTGCTGGCATGTTATGGTTTCGCTATTCCAGACATAATCATATTATAACAAGTTGTTCAATGTTGGTAATGTTCTCTTCAAAATCCAATCAGTGCTTAAAAGTGTTTCTGTTCGTTTTGGTGTGTTGGATAGAGCTCCTCACTTGCAAAAGAAATCAAATATGTTTGAAAAAGTGTTTTGAAGTGATAGTGAAAGGTCGCAGAATATGGCTTCAAAGTATTAGAGCAGCAATCAGAGCGAATAAAACTTAAAGCTATTTTAAATAATAGCATGAGTTTAAAGTCGACTTTTAAATATATGGAGAAATTATTAAGGGTTTATTGAATTCCTGCATGGAAATTATCGTTTAAATTGATGACCAATTAACATAATGATTTTTCTACAGTTATATATTCTTAAAAGAAACCTTGTAAATAAAATTCAACTTTCTAACATATCCTAAAACAATCTTCACGCCATAAAGATAGAAACCCTCTAAACTATCGTAGCAAATACGACCGTGTCCGTATCATCATTCAACCCTCACGGCCCTTTTCAGAGACACCTAATGCTTTCTAAAGAGTGTGTAATAGCATTTTAGTGGGGGTGACCCCGGCGGTGTGGTTAACATCCATACCTCTCACGCCAATATCACGAGTTCAAATCTCCCCCCGGAAAAGTTACGAAAAACACCCAAAGAGGTGTTTGAGTGACTATGACGGGAGATGAACTGGTCTAACAACACCCACTATTTTGACAACAACTATCGGCTATGGTTGAGGTCAAATGAAAATTTGAAAAATAGTTACCATCACGAATATTTGAAACACTTTGAACGCTAATAACTTTTAACATTTCTCGTTAGATTAACGAGATTGTAGCTTCAATCTGTTGGAACTCTCATGTCAATGTTCAAAAAAATCATCAATAATTGACTAGAATCCCCAAACCGGTTTTCAACAATCTGTAACGCGATAAGGATAATAGTCTCCAGCTAGTCGATCATATCAACACAATCAGCACTGCCAGCACAGTTGCCCTTTCACCATACGATCATTGAAACCCATTCTAGAACCGCCAAAAGATTTGTAAAGAGCGAATCATAGAATTTTCTTACATATTTACTAGAGTGATGCAAATTTCGAAATGTTTGCTATTTTTGTATAAAATTTACATGTCAGATATCTTCGGCATTTTGATAGATGACAACTTACACTATATGAATCTATATTAGATTTGGTTAAAGGACATAATATCAAGAAGTTAGGGATCTGGAAATGTAAGTTTGAGATTCTTCATACTAATTCCCATACAAACTTTGAATAGCGTGTGCAAAGCCAAATTAAAACCAAATGTGTTCAAATTTTTTGGGGACTATCAGGACCCAAATTGGCGTCGGTTAAGGTTAGGGGAGCAAAAATTTCGAAATTTGCATCAACCTAATACTTGCTTATCTATGTCGATCCAACGTCCTGTTATTACAGCACCTACGTTGCAATGTTGCTCTAGAAACGAACGCACCTAAAGGGTGATACGGTCAAAATTTGGTCAAGGGAAAACGCGTGTAAATCGGTGAAATCGTTTATTTAAAAAATCAAATTAAATTTCTTTTTCAAGTTCAATTAGTATAAAATTCAGGAAAAATATTCAGTTAGGCTTCCGCTTTTCCAAATCCGAATTGCCGGGCCTTACGCTTGACCCCTGCCATCAGATTTTGTACAGCCACCTGGTCCACCTTCTTCGCCGCAGAAAGTCAGTTTGCCTTGAACTGCTGCTCGTCCTTAGCAGTTTTTTTGGTCTTCTTTAGGTTCCGCTTGACAATAGCCCAGTATTTCTCAATTGGGCGGAGCTCTGGCGTGTTGGGAGGGTTCTTGTACTTGGGAACCACCTGCACGTTGTTGGCGACGTACCACTCCATGGCCTTTTTACCGTAATGGCAAGATGCCAAATCCGGCCAAAACAGTACGGAACAACCGTGTTTCTTCAGGAAAGGCAGCAGACGTTTATTCAAACACTCTTTCACGTAAATTTCTTGGTTGACAGTCCCGGAAGCTATGAAAATGCTGCTTTTCAAGCCACAGGTACAGATGGCTTGCCAAACCAGATATTTCTTTGCGAACTTTGACAGTTTCGTGTGCTTGAAAATATCTGCTACCTTTCCCCTTCCTTTTGCCGTATAAAACTCCTGTCCCGGAAGCTGCTTGTAGTCGGCTTTGACGTAGGTTTCGTCGTCTATTACCACGCAGTCAAACTTCGTCAGCATCGTCGTGTACAGCCTCCGGGATCGCGCTTTGGCCGTCGTATTTTGTTTATCATCGCGATTTGGAGTCACTACCTTCTTGTAAGTCGATAGTCCGGCTCGTTTTTGGCTCGATGCACGGTTGTAGACGATACACCCAGCTTATTTGCGGCATCTCGGAGAGATAGGTTAGGGTTTCGCTTGAAACTACCGGCAACTCTCTTTGTCGTCTCAGCGGTTTCCGGTTTTCGATTTCCCCCGATCCAGACTTCCTGGCTGTCGACAAACGTTCCCCAAACACTTTAATTACATTTGTAACGGTTGATTTGGCAACTTTCAGCGATTTTGCCAACTTTGCGTGCGAGTAGCTCGGATTTTCGCGATGCGCGAGCAAAATTTTGATACGCTGCTCTTCTTGCTTGGACGGCATTTTGACAACTGAAGAGTGAATTCCAAAATCAAAATAGGAGCAACATTCTACACACACACACCTTCAAAATGAGGGGTGTTCAGGTTTTTTAAATGCAAAATTGAAAGAAATACGTCAAGTTGATATTGACCAAATTTTGACCGTATCGCCCTTTAATGCAACATGTTGAACCAGACAATGCATCAAACGGTTTATCTTAGTCTACAAGGCTTCTTGATCCAATCGGACAATGAAGCCTCTATTCTAATACAGGCAATTGAAAATAATAATAATCACATTCATTACAATTTGCTACGTAGTCCTACGTTAACTTTGCGTACAACCCCATTGGGCTGTCCCTTATAGCCTTTGATATTAACGGAACCTTTCATTTGATTGCTATTTTGGCAATACACTTAAATTTCAGTTCCTATTTGTGTCTGAGGTGAAGTAGTTTGTTTGGTCGTGTCAGTAAAAATTGTGAAATTAAAACTATTTACCTCTCCTTGATGTAGTGAGCTCGTCAAGTCTTCAAAGAGGGCAGTTTTTGCAAGATCCCCACCTATCTTCAAAAGGGTCCGTTAAGTCCGTGCAATCCCCGGAAGCCTGTTTGCGCATTCTGCACACGATGTTGCTGAGGAGCTCCCGGATTCATCCAGTTTGACGAGCGTGTTGCGTCGAGGCTCGAAAATACACCGCTCGCCAGGTACGGGTTAAAATTTCACCTCGTTGAAATTGAATGTGTGGCCTCCCCGAAGCCATCCAGTGGGGCGAGCGCGCTGGGTCAGGACGTGTGAACGGGCACGGTGTTTGAATTTCGCTCCGTTGAAATTGTATCGGTGGTCTAAAGAACCGATCTTTCGCTGCTGCAACAAGCTCTCTATCAGGGAGAAGTTCTTTGATATTGTGATTGTGATTGTTGTTAAGGGGGTTGGTATGCCAGGTGCTTCTATAGTTGATATGGTTATAGTAACTGCTGCTGGTATGTTCAAGATTATTATGCGTCCTTCGTTGTTGCTTCCTACGTTTTCTAGCTTTGTTGGCAATTTTGTTTTGTTTATTGCGGCGCGACTGCCGGTCATCATACTCTATCCAGTCAGCTCTCCACACCTTCCTTGTACCCAGAAGTCGCCAACCAGAGTTTCAGGTCAACTCAACTTCATGACTGGGGTAACCAGGTGTGGGATGGACGGGAGCAGTGTATCGTCCGGCGGCTATGTTCGCTGACAATGATTTCATTTCGTCAAATAAGTCCAGTTCCATTACTGGACTCGATGTCATCGTGTAGTTTGAAGCTATTTCCATAGACAGCTGCTAGATGATTCAATTCCTTACTTATGTTGTTTAAGTCGTTGGATAAATTTGATGTTACTGAATTCAATGACGCAGACGTGCATTCTTTCGATGCCAGCATAGCCGTACCAAAAAGCGATGTTACATAATTTTTTATGGAAGTAACACTAAGCTACTCTTTTTGTTTATTGCAGAAACCTCATTTTTTATTCCTTACGGTAAGATTTCCAAGCCTTCATCCACCTCGTGAATAATGTTTGGTGTCTCATGTAGTAGCGCGAAACGATGCGTCACCTCGGTATGAGAATGTATTCGCTCTGTAAGCTGTTTTTGCTATTCCACGATACGATTAAAAAGCGTTGGATAAATTTGATGTTACTGAATTCAATGACGCAGACGTGCATTCTTTCGATGCCAGCATAGCCGTACCAAAAAGCGATGTTACATATTTTTTTTATGGAAGTAACACTAAGCTACTGTTTTTGTTTATTGCAGAAACCTCATTTTTTATTCCTTGCAGTAAGATTTCCAAGCCTTCATCCACCTCGTGAATAATATTTGGTGTCTCATGTAGTAGCGCGAAACGATGCGTCACCTCGGTATGAGAATGTATTCGCTCTGTAAGCTGTTTTTGCTATTCCACGATACGATTAAAATCTAGCATGAAAAACTCTTGGGTAACCAGTACAATTCCACTTAAGCGAATCAATGAGAAAATTTCACATTTCATATCCCTATTAAATAAACTAACAATAGTTACGTCCCAAATAAACCGAACAGCGAAAATGAAACGCTCGCAAAAAATTTAAAATAAAGCACCTGACCAGAAACGATTTAAATCACGTCCAAACTGTATTCAAGATTGGACTCGGAAAAAATGCGACACTTTGTTTTGGGTGTAACTTTTAATCGCGTGGGTAAAATAATGAAATTTTGGGTAATACTAGTTTAGAGTGTTATGTTTATGTGTGCAAAATTTTATCGCGATCTGTCAAGTAGTTTTCAAGATGCATTCGAAACAAGAAGAGATACGCCAGCAAATCTTGGACGCGGTGATCGATAATCTTGGTCAGTTGCACAGATGGATCGGCAAAAGGCTTGGAATCCACCATTCCACCGTGTCCCGCGTTGTGAAGATGTTCCAGGCAACGGAGCCCATCGAGCGGCGCGCTGGAAGCGGCCGAAAACCGAAAACGGAATACCCTGAGAAGGCGCGGAAGATGAGGCAGTACTTGGAGAATAACTCGAACCTTTCCACCCGAGACGTGGCCAAAAAGGTCAATTCGTCAAAGTAGTTCGTCCAGCATACCATGAAGTGAGCTGGGCTACGTGCTTTTTAAGGTCAGGAAGGCGCCAAACCGGACTGACAAGCAAAACACGGTGGCCAAATTGCGTGCGCGGAATCAAGGCGGACACCAAACAAATCCCTGGCCTCGAGTTTTTTGTCACTAAGTCCCGCATGGAGGTACCGGAAAAGTTCCGGAAGAGAAAGATGGACAAAACGTGAGGATCCACACAAAAAACGTGACAAGGGAGGGTTATAAAAAGTCATTTTTTGCGTGATGTAATAAATGGACGTTCCCTAAGTTACCTTCAATGCAATATACACCGTGTCCGATATATTCTCATACACTTTTTCCTTGCACTGGTGTCCCTCTCCATGGCTGGATTTGGTACCTGTACGCTAATGGGAGGGCCTAATCTCATGTTAATGATTCATTGGAGATAGCTGATTTATGATAGATGTCGCTAGGTCATGTCATTGTATGACCTTCTACTCTAATGAACCATTCATGGGAGAGCCAAAGGTCTAGCCACACAAAGTAGTGATAGTATCACACTCGCTCCTCTTTCTATTCAATAGCCGCGTCGTAGCACGCATGTATAAAGGCACTAAAATTGCGGGTTGTGCCGCAAATCACTAAAACTTTAATCATAGATAGATTTATTCAATTTTGAAAACATTCAATGTTCAATTCGAGGTGGAAGTTTGAACTGTGTCATAGAATTTCATATGCAGTGGACTTCTAGATCGTGGCCATAAGTATTGTGGTTTTGTGGGATATAGAGGGCCGGTTAGGAACTCTGAGTATCGTATCAGTGGGGTTTGTCATAGGTGTGTTTGTTCAGAATGAAAGAGGTGTGCTACCGGCGGGTTTTGCCGCTTAGACGAGGCTAGAAACAATTTGTAGACGCCTGCTATCAAGCAGTTAAGGGACACGACAGGAGGTGCCGTTTTCATTGGCGTGGCAATTCTTTCATTGTTCATAAATTATAATTTAAATATATGCGGTATACGACAGCTGACTTTCAAATTATAGCAAATCATAGAGAGATATTACTTTGATATAGCAACTATATAGCGTAAAAACAACATCACAATTTAAAAAAACTTATTGAGCGTGTTAGTAGAAGGATTGTGATTAGGAAACAAAAATAATTTCAAATTAACACTTCATTCGATCACTTTTTAAAATAAAACATTGAAACACTTTTTTCAAATAATCACTAGTAAACGCGAGTAAATTCCTTCAAATTCCACTGGAGAAGACTTGTCTACTGACAGATGGGCCTATTACGTCTGCGACTTACAGACTTCTTCAGTGTCAAGTGCTCGACTTATGATTTTCTTTGTGTAGTATTTTTAACCAGTCCAAAACGCCCTACCTTAACCACCTACCCTAACCTATCCTTGTTCCTTCCCATGGAGTTCATGTGGTCGGAATATACTAGTTCGCCATTACCCCTCGTTCACCATTGGCTTTGGACTGACTTGCGCTCTTATTGCCCCACCAATTGCTGCAAAATGAAAATGAAAAATACACTTTTTCCTTGCATTGGTGTCGTGCACCTACACAACATGCTTCACGTATGTGTTGGTATAGTTTTGCACTATGTTTATACAAACGCTTTTAGGTTATGTCCGATTGTTTTCATTCGGTGTTTTTCTTTAACCAGCGATGAAAGGGTTTCGTGCTGTGGTGATAAAAAAAGTTTTTGAAAAGTGAGCGCCCGAGCGCTATTTTCAGAAATTCGAAAAACCTTGAAATAAATAGACTTTTATTTTGTATGAGAATCTATTGGACACGGTGTAGATGTCGCTTTTGGCCCAATATTCACTGCTTAACTGAAATACTATGATAATGCTTCACCAATGCTATTTTGCATTCAAAATGCTTGTTACAGGCTACAAGCATTTAAAAAGCATTTGACATTCAACTTTAAAACAGATAGCGTTTAAGATGATGATATAATGAAATGCAGATTTAGGGTTAAATTGCTAATGCTTATGCTGATGCTAATGCTTACCTGGGGAGTAAATTGGACTATATGTGTGAAACTTGTCAAATGCGTCAATACTGAGTAAATGGAATGGTTCTGTTATGTACTGATCTTATAAAAAGGGATTTTTATTCATACGGCTGTATCGGTTTTTTTTCGTCGTTCACTACCTGATTTTCGATTAAAATGTTATCTATGTCTTTTATTTTACTTGCCTCTCTCAAAAGTAGGAACTCGTGCTTAAAAGAATGGCCTTTTCTATTTCCATGATTTTTAAAACAAAATCTCAATGTTTGTGTTTTCAGCCTAGAATCATAGATCAATACTTTAAGCATCTGTAGGATTATGCAACGTAATACGTTTTGATGAAAGTTGTGTAGTTTTATTCAAGTTCTTTTAAGGTCATCTTCCCATACCTTTCCCTACCCGCAATAGTGGAATATATATTCTTTACTTTTCATCAATTTATTGACTCAACATGAATTTTTAGTTCTACCTAAAATTGAACAGAAACAGTTCTTTTCAATATCAAAATATTATGCTAACTAGCAATTATATCATTGAAGTATCAGATACCCACTGCTTGATGAGCATAAAGACTCGTTCCTTTGCTGCTCTCATTTCTGGAGAATCGGTGTCGCTGATAGAATTTAAATCTGCGCAATGTGAAGCCACTGTGAAAGATATAGAAGGCATCCATGAATTTGGTTATATTTATCTCCAATTTATATCAGCAATTACTGGGAATAACAACAGCTGGTGAATGTTCATTCAAGTCTTCTTGTAAACCCATCGGGCGCCAAGGATCAAGCTGGCCTTGTGTGAAAAATATATTTGTAACCTCGGGGTTCATGTGGCCGTAAATGGTGTTAGTCCGCGCAATATTTGCCTCCACTCTTGTCTCGTAAAATCTAACAAATAAAATCATATTTTCCCATGGCTGAACAAACGATACAAAAATATAAACTCACATGTAATCATACAAATCAATACACATATTTATGTAGAGTTCAACTGGAAAACCAGATCCAAATATTTGGTTGTCCGAACCTGATGTTTGATACCAACCATATTCAGCACATGTCTGATATAACCATGGTCTCACTGCAAAAGTAATAAAATGAAATGATTTAAAAAAAAATTGTTTAAAATCACTAACTTGCTCTCCTATTAGCATTATGATTCCAGTCGGTTGATCTGTAGTACTCTATTGTGCTATCATAACTTAGATCCATGCATGTTATAACACCTTTAGTAAACCAGTTCCCCAGTGCGTCCATATCATTCGACATAGCTTCATCGTTGATAATTTCACATACTCCTTCAATGTCCCCTGGCCAGTGGTACTGTACAACACCAGCTAGGCTGTCTGATATGGAGCTAAGAAACATCCCGGAATCTAAAATGTTCGCCAAGTTTATATTATCACATATTTTGAATTTCTGCTTAATTATTCCAAATTCTTTTTTGGCCAAATAATCTTCAATTTGCTTGTAAGCCTGCTCAATTCTGTTGGCACATTGTTCACCACCAACCAGGCGAATTGATTCCGATACAACTTCTTTGTATTCTGAAAATGAACAAATGAATGAAGGTCTTGCTGGTGCGCTTTAGTAACAGTATACCGGTAAAATCTAATTTAGCCAATAATGGTGCACTGGAGGCCCAACCACCGTTAACCAAGTGAGGATACTTCTGTCTGAACCACGCAACCATAGTGGCGGAGTAAGATCCACCTGCCATGATAACTTTAGAATTCGTAGCCCCTGGAATTTGTTTCTTCATTTCCTCAACAAAATGGGCTACATCTGCTAATGCTTGATCAACGTTCAAAAATTTCAGCAAGCTGGTTCGTGTGCTCCTAAAAAGCAGAGAAAAATGCTATCCACCATTGATAATACCACTGCTAACCACTTACGCAGTAGGACGACTTAGCCCATAGTACCGATGCTCGGTGTAAAACAAATAAGCTCCTAACTCTTTTGCCATGTCGTAAAAATGGCCCTGCAGAACGGTTCCGGCGTTAACTTCCCATTCACCTCCTAAAAATATGAAAAGGGGTCCTCCCGGTTTATAGTGTTCCCCATTTTCGATGTAACGCTGACCAGGAAAAATATTGTTATTTTATAAACATGCTATTAATTAAATCAAGTAAACTTACCATGCTCCACGTTGATGGGTTTTGGGGATCAAAGTTGTCCACGTATTGCATAATCCATTTTGTTTCTGCCTGTCTAGTACTATTAATAGCGTGTCCACGAATAGGAGGTTCTCGATGCAGATTTTCCCAAAACACCTTTTGAGCCTCCAAAGTGCTTAGTGATCCCAGCAGCAAGGCTACAATGCACAATTTCATTTTGATGTTCCTCACTGGTAACTGGTAACTGGTTAACTTTTTAATCGTGATCTTACTATTAGCTTTGTTTAAATACTTCTCTTGCTATGTGGATCAATTGCTTATCTTATCGCCTAGCGAATATCGATGTGATTTTTATAATAGCCATAAATAGTTAAACTTTAGTGATAACACAATTCTACGGTATTCATAGGGTATGACTGCAAAATTCTGCCAGCGTGCTTTGTATTTTTTTAAATTTTTTGTCGATGTACAGCAATCATGCAAATTAGAGTAATGTCGTGAGCGCACCGCAATCCTGCATTCAATGCAGATCATAGTTTATAATTAATTAGGGCTTTTGTAAATGAATAGCTGCTCAAAACGGCTTTCCTCCATGCTGAGTAAACGCCCCACAAGAACGTGGTTGCTTCGGGCAGACAGCAGCAAACTGCAGGTCATGCTGAAGGTGGCAGTGTTCTTAGAAAAAACAGTCCAATGAGCCGTTCGTTTGGTTTGCAATCAGTTCTAGCTTCATAACTTTTTTTTTCAAAATCGTCAAATCGCTTTGCGGTCTTCTAAGAAAAGTTTTCTTGCACAATTTCCCAGATGAATGATTGGATTGACTTATTTTTAGAGGACAACGGGTCACCTCGCCAGATTTTTGTAAAATTAAAACCGCGGGCCCCATAATATAGTTTCACCGATCGAGTTGAAATTTTGCACAGTTATTATAAGACCCAAAAGGCTTCCTTAAAATCAATGCGAAGCGTAAGAAAACTGGTTTGAATTTCTTTATTAGAGAGAATTTCAGTACCGTTACAAAATGACTAAAATATGCGCACTGCAAAATCCAGCCTTAGTTTTTAGCCACATCTTTATTTGTCAATGTAAAGATATCTCCTATACCGCTAATGCAATGTCGTTGTGAGTGAGTGGTAACGTTTTGTCGTACGGTTTACTGTCACAAAAGCATTGTATTGAAAATAGAGTCGAAAGAACAACAAGTACGTGAAAATTTCTGCATAAAAGTTTGGAAAATCCGTCTATGTTGCAACATGACATAGCAAAATCACTCGGAGTCCCTCGTTCAACAGTAAGCCTTATTTTGAAACGCTTCCGGGATCGGTTGACTCTCGATCGGAAACCAGCATCTGTCAGCAAGCGGACCGACAACTTAAAATCCCAGCGGGATGCAGTGCTTCGACTGATTAAACAAAACCCCTAACTTTTCC
Organism: Aedes japonicus; assembly: GCA_034211315.2. NCBI lineage: Eukaryota > Metazoa > Arthropoda > Insecta > Diptera > Culicidae > Aedes > Aedes japonicus. The sequence continues at coordinate 44,430 of JASCZW010004876.1, forward strand.
TTCCGAGATGTGGTTAAAAAGGTCTAACATTGTATTCTTTCGTTCAAAAAGTGAAGTATATAGGTCGTTCAAGGTAATAAGAACCCTAAACAGGAGCGAGAAGCAGGAAAGCACTTCGAAAACAAGAGTGTGTAAGCTGTACGACAAATTGCTGACAAAATTTGTCTGCGTGGTTATGGATGATGGAACAACCGTCAAAGCAGACTTCAAGCAGCTTCTGGTCATGAGTTTTAAACCACACTAGCTGACAAAACGGACTTCGTTCCGTCTAATATTAATTTATCGCTTGCAATATCTTTAAAATCGATTCACACAATAAATCGCTATTCGATATTTACATCGCTTTTTTTAAATGGCATGAATGACCTTCATTGTTTCTCTAGTTCGAATGTTGCCCATTTCGTGACTCCATCGGCAACGCTCAACTTTGTTGGAACCCATCGCCATTCTTCAATTGAAGACAAACTCAAAATTTTACTCACTCAGTACGCTACAAATGTACCGTTAATACATATCGCTGACACTGGATACAGAAAATAATTGTTCCGACATCCTTGAGATAAGACGTCTGCTGTATTTTCAAGGGATGCTGTATCTTCAGCCTAACTCGATTCACCGCTGCCATTAGTTCTAAAGAAGGAATCGATAGGGATGGAAGTAGTGCCACGTTAGTTTCTGATGCGACTAGGCAATAACGAATTCTTTCTCGATCTACAATTCGGAAAAAGTCACAGGGTTTTGCACCCTGCTCACTCGCGTCCACAAAAAAGTGTAGTTGTAACGAACGGTACCTGCTGGCTGGACAATAGCAGCGGGGAGTATAAATTTCACTCATCTTTCGTAGGACATTCAGCCACAACTTCCATAGACACACACACACACACGCACACACACACACACACACACACACACACACACACACACACACACACACACACACACACACACCTAGAGAAGCTTTATGATCTCAATCGGTTTTAGATCTCCAGACATCTTTCCGTAAATAACGTGTCTGTCACAAGTCCCAGTATATAGTGAATGCTCATTACCACCAGAAGCATTTTTCGTTTAGACATCGTTACCAAGCCATCCATATTCGACCGTTGCTGGGTTGATTTCACAAATTCGCATAAGAACAATGATACAGTTTGAGATACAATTTCGAATATGAATACCATTGGCGACATGAACCTTTGCAACTTTGCAACCTCCACCGTTAATTCAACTGCTTCCTCTTGCGTGTTGAGACCGCTCAGATAGTCATCTACATTATTTTTGTCCTTGATAGCTTTAGCAGCTGTAAATACATTTTATGATGTTCATCGACATTCCTGTTCTCCACAAACTGTGATTTAGCTGGAATAGTATCGCAGACTGTGACGTCTTTTACCATGGTTTCAATTGGAAGATTTGTTGAATCTCCTCACTTGTACAGTTGTGCATTGCGATACTCTTTCCGAATATGTATTTGGTGGAACATGATGTCCGCGCATATAGTCACTTTGCTTTCGCGTAACCAAAACCTCATTTCCACTAACGGCGGAAGCAGATCAGGACCACTCCAGAGTTTCATATTCAGCGAAAGATCTTTCATCTAGATGACTCTGACTCTCGCTGGTTTCTCTGGGTTCAGCAATTACCCCTATCCATTAGAATCACGAACGATCTTATTTGAACCAACAATCAATAGAAAACTAGCGATCTAAAATTAATTAACTACTTAAGAACCCCATAGGTCCCAAGTACACCTTGCAATATATTATTTCACTTTTAGGTACTAGGATCTTGGTTTTTGTTTCATTTGGTTGTTTTATATTGACAAAATACTTGAATGTTCTTGTTCGTTGTGAGTTGTGTTTTTAGGGTTTACTCAGCCCATCGATCTTCTTTACCTTCAAATATCGGTACCACATCCCAAGCCACACATAACTACCGCTATTGGTTGCAGCTACTTAAGTGTGACTTAATTGGGTAACATTGAAGTTAATTTTCTGATTTGCAACAAGTGTGCTGCTAAGGATCAATCCCGAGACTCTCTAGAGAGAAACATTTTGGATCATAGGAGTGCAAGTCTTCATAAGCAGTTCTCGCAGCGATGTACATTTAGCGATGCGGAAGGAAATCCACTTTACCACCCTGGTAACCAATAAGCATTAGCATATGCAGTAAATCAACCCTAAATATGCATTTCAGATGTTTCAAGCATTATATAAGCATTATGTCAACATCTTGAAAGCTATCGGTTGTAAATCTGCATTTCAAATGCTATTTAAATGCTTGTAGCCTGTAATAAGCATTTCGAATGCAAAACAGCATTAATGAAGCATTATCATAGCATTGCAGTAAAGCAACCGTATATTGGGCCAAAAGTGGCATTTATGTTGCATTTACGGCGACTTAAATGCTTGATAGGCTGCCGTAAAGACGCTTTGGAACTGCCTATTGGTTACCTGGGCACTTAAATTTCCGTATACAGTCAATCTAATGCGCGTCTTGATTGCTATTTAATTTAACAGCTGTTGTAAAGCTTCAAACAGAAAGTCCCTTGAGATAGTCGTTACGTTGCGTTGTTCCAATTCTGTAAAATTTATAGTCTACTAAGGTAAACCTAGACTATCTACAATGTACAAATCAGCTGCGTTGAATCGTTTGTCACTGCCAGTAGCCAACATTTCTACCTGATGTGTACTCAACCTCTTTTGGATTCCACCGGTCCAATTCAGCATTACTTTCAAGTCCAAGCGCCTCTGCAATCGATTCTTTTACCATGTGTGACGTAAGCTTACGGTGAACTGCCTGCAGTGCCTCTTGCCAGTAACGCTGGATCGTTGGTTACGTTGGCCACCTTCTCTGCAGCTCGGACGATATCCTCGTCATTGTCGACTGTCACGCCGCGCATATCCTTGCGCACTGCTTCGAACCTAGAGCATCCAAAGAAGACGTGCTCGGATGTCTCCTCCAGGTTCGCGCACTCCGGGAAAAAAGATGAAGAAGCGTGACCAAATCGATGCAGATTTTTCCGGAATCAGCCGTGCCAGGGCAGGATTTGATTCAGATAGAAGCTCACCTCTCCATGCTTCCTATTCAGCTGATACATTTGGGAGGAACCGGCGAGTCCAACTTCCTTTAACCGCATTGTCCCGCTCTTGCTGGCAATTAATCAACGATTCCGTTCCGACGATTCTTCTCCCATTTCTGGTATCCCTCCGCTGATAGCACTCAAGGTCCTCGACCAGGGTGATGCAAATGGGCAGCGATAACGCATACTTCCTCCGACAGAATTGTTCTGTAGGCACTCGTGACTCACGTGGCCATAAGTCGGAATACACTGTTTAGCTTTCCATTCACCGCCTTCGCCGCCTTTTCGTAGGCGTAGCCGACGTGTGCATTGATATTCAAGCGGCCATCGGAAATCACCCTCGGGTACGTTGATGCACGCTTTGACGGAATTGAACCGTGACTCTGATAAATTTCTGCCCCAACTCCGTTTTGTATACCAGGACTCTATTCTAAAAATAACCGCCTAGAATCCTGTATAGGTAGCCAGGAACACGCACTTTGGAGCTGTTGAAAGCGGTCTGAGGTTATGACCCAGCCTGTTAAGGATGATCCTTTCCAAAAGCTTCTCGAAGGCATCCAGCAAATATATGGGTATATATCCCTGTTGAGTCACCGGCAGGCCAAATATACTCTTGAATCGCAGAAAGACGAGTTCGAAACTGATGAGAAACCTGGTGCGGGAGACGACTTTGATGGTAGCGATGACGATTGTTTTCACGACTCTGAAGTGGAGGAATGGTTTATATCACCACTCCCATCCAAAAAACGAGGAAGCACAACAGCTTCAGAAATAAGAAAGTTTTTTGGAATTTTTATTTACATGTCTGTTTAGAGATTCCCAAGTGTGGAGTGAATATGCAGTCCTGCCTATCCAAAACTCAACGACACAAAACAGATTCGATGATATTCGCCGACATCTACACTTTAACGGCAATGATACCATGTCTGTTAAGACTTCAGAGGATTTTGATAAATTATATAAACTCAGACCCGTCATTGAACATTTTAATGATAAAATCCAATCGGTTCCACTCACTCAACATCTTTGCGTAGATGAGCAGATGTGTGCCACCAAGATGAAGGCACTTATTTATCCGAGCAGGAACGCATAACTTGCTAGCTAGCCTTGGTATTTAGGAGCTCAAATTAAGAGGTAAAATAATACCATAAAATTGTTCCCACAATATTATGCGAATTCCAAATTGAGGTAAGACAATACCATAATAGAACCTCTCAGGTATTCCCAGGTATCCCAAATAACAAGTTTTGTTATTTGCTTGAAATTCTTAGGTATTTTACCTCTTAAAGACTGGACTCGGAAAAAATGAGACACACAAAAATGATCACCAAAAATTCATTTTAAATCGGATACCTTCAAATTTTCAGGGATTAAATAACTATATATTAGCTATGTTTTGGCATTATTTATTTATTGAATTTCCTCCCCCAAGCTCAATGCTCGTACATTTCTCTTAAAACTGCCCAACTGATCTTGGGCGAGGCTTTGTCCATCTTCCTTACACAATTTCTCGCAGTTTTTCTTCAAAGCTTCATCGGTTTTGAATGCTTTTTTCGCTTTTCTTCAACTTTTTCTTGGCACGGAACCTCCATGCGGGACGTACCGACAAAAAACTCGAGGCCGGGGATTTGTTTGGTGTCCGCCTTGATATATGTCTCGTCGTCCATGACGAAACAGCCTTGACCAGCCACTCACGGTATAGCTACCGCGCACGTAATTTGGCCACCGTGTTTTGCTTGTCAGTCCGGTTTGGCGCCTTACTGACCTTAAAAAGACGTAGTCCAGCGCGCTTCGTGGTCTGCTGGACGAACCACTTCGACAAATTGACCTTTTTGGCCACGTCTCGGGTGGAAAGGTTCGGGTTATTCTTTAAGTACTGCCTTATTTTCCGCGCCTTCTCTGGGTTTTCGGTTTTTGGCCGCTTCCAGCGCGCCGCTCGATGGTCTTTGTCTCGTGGAAGATCTTCACAACGTGGGACACGTTGGAATGGTGGATTCCAAGCCTTTTGCCGACCCATCTGTGCGACTGACCAAGATTATCGATCACCGCGCCCAAGATTTGCTGGCGTAGCTCTTCGTGTTTCGAATGCATCTTGAAAACTACTTGACAGATCGCGATAAAATTTTGCACACATAAACATAACACTCTAAACTAGTATTACCCAAAGATTTTACCCATGCGATAACAAGTTACACCCAAAACAAAGTGTCGCATATTTTCCGAGTCCAATGTGTTATCTGAGCTCTTTAATACCAAGACCAATTATCAAGATCAAAATTAGGTATTCAAATATTGTTGTCTTCTGTTCGGGCAACAGTACTTGACAAACAGACCCCACTAATGGGGTTCTATCCTTTTTATTTTGTTCGATTCGTTTGGATTTTCATACAGTTTTGAGGTTCACCGCGGAGCCAGTGACAACTTGGTGTTACTGATTGGTGACAACTTGGTGATGTTCCGATTTGGGGACAGCAGCAAAAGAAGTAGTACGGCTATCAAAAATACTTCAGGATTTCAGAAATCACATAATGTATTTCGATAATTTCTACACATCACTACCGTTGCTGGCTTACCTGGCTCCAGAAGTATGTGTTTTAATGTTAAAAATTTAGTTATGGCTCGAACGAAAATTTTATTGTCTTATAGGTATATTCGCAACAGAATCTCCAACAGTAAGCTTCCTACGGATACCTACCTAAAACATACTGAGCGCAGATTTTCGACGGAATATGTTGAAACAGCTCATGGAATAGCAATTTCATCGACGGTCTCGAATGATGACAAGGCGGTTAGAATGGCTTGATCAAACGTTGACATTATATCACGGATTGAGAAAGACACGGACACCACCGATATCGTCTCCACCATCCGGATCAAAACAAACAAGTATACAAATCGTTTAATCTATCATCTGCTGGATTTGGCTATGGTAAATGCGAAAGTGCTGTTTAAACGAGTGTACAAGATTGATTTATCATGTGAATTGTACCAGCTACCGAATTTTCGAGCTAAGATTGTAAAAGTAATGTGCACTTACAGTGTTCTAGCCCCCAGGCCATCTGGCCAACCATGTATTATCCCTACGAAGAAGAAATCTATTCCAAGCCAAGAGTTCCACCTGCTGATACAATATATGACGGATTTCCCCACTTCCCAGAAATTCTACCTCGTTCGAAAAAAAGAAAATGCCGATATTAGGAGTGCAAATCCGAAACGCAAAAAATGTCGCAAATTCATTTCATCAAAGCTGTTTTTTAATAAATATTGCGTTACTTCTATGAACTAGTACTAGGTTTTCTAGATTTCTTTTCACAAAATTCAAGTAATCCAGTTTTTTCACGCAAATTAAAGATCTGGGCATTGAAGGGCTAAGAGAGTCAAAAATTTCGAGGTACTTGAAGATACCTCCACAATATTATCAAATCATTCCAGAGTTTCGAACTGCCCCCTGTCTGCTGATTTTTGTGACCACGCAGAGATGAATCGTAAATTGCCCGTTAATTTGCTAATAAAAACAGCTTGATTTCTTACTTTTTCAACTGGGAAACTTCACTTTTTTCTTTGAAAAACAAATACTCACATTCACTTCACAGCAAAAGTGAACCGAGAATCTTCTGTAATTTTTGAACCGTATGGGTAACCTTTAAATTTGAGAAAATCTTATTTATAGTGTATTGTTTACATCTGTAATGTTTCATAGTTATTCATACAATAGTTCCAGTCATTTCGTCGAAACAAAAAATTGTCCATGAAAAAATGTTGTGCACTTACAATAAAAATCCCATTACCCAGTGAACAAGCAAACGGTGAAGATCTTTATTTTCACGCTCCGTTGCTTTCAAAGAGTCTCACATCTTTTTGGTTCTAAAACCAACTGATTTTTTCTCGATAGTGTTTCTCCGTAGTTGTAATCGAGTTGTTTTTTTGTTTACAAGAAGATAAAAAGTTTCATTAAGCAATGCAATTACGTTTAATAATGAATTGCAATTGGCAAGAGGAAAGCCATCTTGCATCGCATCTGTGCGTGATTACGCACACCAGCAGCAGTCCACCTTTTTTTACCCTTCTTACATCAATAGAAGGGTATTAAGATCGCTTGAAAACTCGACTTTTTATCCGAGGCCCACAGGGCCGAGTGTCATATATCATTCGACTCAGCTCGACGAACTGAGCACATGTCTGTGTGTGTGTATGTGTATGTGTGTGTGTGTGTATGTGTGTGTGTGTGTGCGTTACAAATAATGTCACATCGGTTTCTCAGCCATCTGTGAACCGACTTCAGTTCTGTTCACGGCAAATGGAAGCTACAACATTCCCATAGAACGCTATTGATTTTTTTTTCATTCGAACATTTCGTTACGAAGACGGCCTATTATAATAGTAATCAAACAGTTTAGTCTCCGATTACATACTGAGCTATTTGTGTACCGATTTTAGTTTTGCTAATGTCAAATCAAAGCTATGAAATCTCCAAATAACTGGTCAAAATGTCATTATGATTGGATAATCCTTCATGGAGATATGACCAAAACAATACCTGAGAGCACATAATTGTGAGATGAAAATATACTCGTTGCAGTGCAAAACCAAACAAGATCAATCACGCCAATCGATGCCGCTTGCATTCTATTGTGTCGCATCTGGTGCGTTGTATAGCACATACAGCGGACTAGCCACACTATGCGACTGTATAGAATTAGAGCAGAATCGATTGGCTCGAGTGGTATATTCGAAAATTACACAAAGTCTCCATTTACTATTTTCAACGAATATGTACTTATTAAGCATCTTGAATCCATATCGATAATCAAAATTGATGCTTAGGATTGTCTAATAATTCATTCTATGGACTGATTATATGAAATTGCTAATATTTATGTAATTTCTCCTCTCCATCACATCGATGAACAGTACGTTAAGGATTGCCGAACAGTACAATTTTTGAACACAAAATATGACATATCGAATATTCCTGGACCTTCCTGGAATTTCTGATGAAAATATGTATCCAGTACCATATTGGCATCATTTGAGTTCGTAGTTCTGATAAAGTGTAAGAAGGGTTCAGTCGCACCATCGGTGGGATTAATTCAGGTTTTAATTTTTATTTTACTGCCACCAGACACCTGAAGAACTCAGGGTGTGGGGATGAGGGTGCCAACTCCTCGACCCACTAAAAACCCACCCGTGCCTTAAGCCCTGGACCCTCCCCGGAATCACCTTTCGGTATTACTTTGGGGAGGGGCTCTTGTGCTTGTTCAGCACCCACTATGTCTAACTACTTAGGGCTTTAGTAGTTAAGTGGTCCCTGCGACCTGCCTTTGGTCGTTTCGCCATTTTTGTTGGAGATCGAGGACGATCTGGGAGGCTGCTACGCATACTGCGTCCCAGACGTCCCGGTCAAGTATCCCAGACCTTAACGCTGTCATAGCGACGGAAGGGTGGACGGCTCCGCCGAACACCCGTGACCACGTGGGCATTGATAACGGCACAACGGGGGCCGGCGACGAGGCGACGGTGACGAATGAAGAACTCATTGCGATAGCAAAGTCGCTAAAGGTGAACAAAGCGCCGGGACCTGATGGTATCCCGAACCTGGCCATCAAGACGGCTATCTTGCTGGATCCCGGAATGTTCAGAGTGGTGATGCAAAAGTGTTTGGACGAGGGCGTCTTCCCGGACGCCTGGAAAATTCAGAACCTTGTGTTGCTACCAAAGACAGGGAAGCCACCAGGAGATCCATCGGCATATAGACCTATATGTCTGTTGGATACAGCGGGTAAGGTGCTCGAGAGGGTAATCTTCAACAGACTTACAACGTACACGGAGGGTACAGGCGGTCTGTCTAATAATCAGTTTGGCTTCGGCAAAGGGAAGTCGACGGTGGATGTCATCCTGTCCGTCACCAAGACGGCTGAGGTGGCAATCCAGCGCAAGAGGCGAGGAGTACGCTACTGTGCAGTGGTCACCCTTGACGTGAGAAACGCCTTCAACAGCGCCAGTTGGGTGGCTATTGCCGACTCGCTCCAGCGCCTACAGGTTCCTGGGTACCTGTACAAGATTCTCGGAAGCTACTTCCAGAATCGCGTACTGGTATACAATACAGAGGCAGGCCAGAAACGTGTACAGATCACCGCAGGGACGCCAATATAGCCATAGAGACTTTCTTGCAAGCGTAATCGACGTGACTGACAAAGGACAGCTTATGGTCGATCATAACCCCAAGATACCTCAAGAACCTCTTCGATTCTACTGTGCAGTTACCAGCACTGATCGTCGCATGTTGCTCCGATTTCCTATTATTCACCACCCTGACCTCAGTCTTATGGTGGGCTAGCTCCAATTGCCTGGAACTTATCCATCTCTCCACAATGCCAATGGAGTGTGAGGCCGTTAACTCGACCTCTTTGATGGATTCACATATCTCTAGGGTGATGTCGTCCGCGAACCCGACAATCTTTACCCCGCTCGGGAACTCAAGCCGCAGTACCTCGTCGTACATCGTGTTCCATAGCACCGGACCCAGTATCGAACCTTGTGGGACGCCTGTGGTGATCTGGACACGTTTCTGGCCTGCCTCTGTATTGTATACCAGTACGCGATTCTGGAAGTAGCTTCCGAGAATCTTGTACAGGTACCCAGGAACCTGTAGGCGCAGGAGCGAGTCGGCGATCTCCACCCAACTGGCGGTATTGAATGCATTTCTCACGTCAAGGGTGACCACTGCACAGTATCGTACTCTTAGCCGCTTGCGCTGGGTTGCCACCTCAGCCGTCTTGGTGACGGACAGGATGGCATCCACCGTCGACTTCCCTTTGCCGAAGCCAAACTGATTATTAGACAGACCGCCTATACTCTCCGTGTACGTTGTCAGTCTGTTGAGGATTGCCCTCTAGAGCACCTTACCCGTTGTATCCAACAGACATATAGGTCTTTATGCCGATGGATCTCCTGGTGGCTTCCCTGTCTTTGGTAACAACACAAGGTTCTGAATTTTCCAGGCGTCCGGGAAGACGCCCTCGTCCAGACACTTTTGCATCACCACCCTGAACATTTCGGGATCCAGCAAGATAGCCGTCTTGATGACCAGGTTCGGGATACCCTCAGGTCCCGGCGCTTTGTTCACCTTTAGCGACTTTGCTATCGCAATGAGTTCATCATTCGTCACCGTCGTCTCGTCGCCGGCCCCCGTTGTGCCGTTGTCAATGCCCACGTGGTCACGCGTGTTCGGCGGAGCAGTCCACCCTTCCGTCGCTATGACAGCGTTAAGGTCTGGGGTACTGGAACGCTGGACATGGGACAAATCTACGGCGGCGGGGGGGCATGGACTCGGGTCGTGGCTCGGAAAGAGTCCCACAACGATCACCTGCAGTAGCTCTGATGAACGCTCGGTTGGAGCCGCCGATCCTCTGGTTTTGGCCATTACTACCCCATAGGCGTCACCCCACGGGTTCGCATTGTCCTTCTGACACAGACCCTCGAAGCAGGCTCGCATGCTGGCCTTTATCTCCCTCTTTAGTGCGGCCTTCGCGGCGACTAGCGCCCCTCTACGCTCGATTCTCTCGGCGTCTGATCGCGCTCTTTGCACCCTCTGTCTTGCATGGAGGCATGTTCTTCGGAGGTCGGCAATCGACTCTGTCCATCAATACACCGGCGATCTTCCATTCCTCGGTTTGACTTCCCTCGGCATGGTCGCATCGCACGCTCGTGTAAGTGTCATAACGAGTCGTTCGCCGCAAGGTTCCTGGGTTTCCCGTAAATTCCGTTCCCTTGCAAGCGCCTATTTAAAAGTCTCTACATCAAAGAAGGACGTCCTCCATCTGTGGGCGAATAAAGTGGATGCTCCTCCTTCCGCACGCTGCCTTGTATTGTGGACGATACAATATCGAACCGCCAAGTGGTTGCTATGGATGTAGCCATCATCCACCCTCCAATTGCTTATCAGCCCAGGACTGCTGAATGTTATATCGATGATCGATTCCGCTCCGTTTATATGATAGGAACTCTTGGTACCCACCTTGGCTAGTTCTACGTTGAGCCAAGCCAAGGCCTCCAGAAGAATTTGGCCCCAAGGGTTGGTGAGGCGGCTCCCCCACTCGAGCGCCCAAGCGTTGAAGTCCCCCGCTATTACCAACGGGGTCAGGCCAGTTAGCTCCGTTGTCATCCGATCGAGCATGTTGGTAAACTGTTCGATCGACCATCTTGGCGGTGCGTGGCAGCTGCAAAAGAACACTCCATTCACTCTTACAACCGCAAAGCCTTCGTTTGTGGTAGACACAACCTCCTGAACCGGGTACTTGCCCGTCGTCCATAATGCCGCCATATTGGCCCTGTCCGCATACCAGTTCCCGTTGCCGGGTGGGATGCGGTATGGGTCGGAAATAATGGCGATATTCGATGCCAACTCGCTAACTGTCTGACACAGCAGTTGCTGGGCGGCCTCACAATGGTTCAGGTTTAGTTGGGTTACCTGCATTACGGTTGGCTCGTTGGTATACCCTTAGCGGCCGGGCCCTTGAGCCCCCCCCCCCATGACGTGCTTATCGTACGGTTTCCCGGGGCACATCAGGCATTTAGGGAGGACCTTTGCAATCCCGCGCCTTGTGGCTAGTGCTGCCACACCTTCTGCACATGTTACTGCGATCTGGGCCTTCGAACTCCCAGGACATGTGCCCGCTCTCTAGGCATCTAAAGCATGCCTTCGGCGGCTGGTGTAGGCTTAGTGAGCATATAGACCATCCCACCTTCACCTCTGCCACTTTCAACGCCGCTGGCTATAGCTGTTGTCGTTGGGGCCCTGCCGTTCGTGCCCTCTTCGGCGCTTGAGACAACACGCGAGCTGGGTGTCGCGCCTTTCGCGCTGGGCTTGGCGCCAGGGCCTTTCTCTTTACGGGCAGCCGAAGCTGGTCGCGAGGATGGACCCTCGGACCCTGCCGCCACTTTCGCATAGTTTCCCTTCTGGGGCATCCGACACGATACGCTTCTTAGAAGCGAAAAATGCCGTTTCGCCCGGGGACTCCCTAGCCCGCTTGGAGATCACTGCCCCCATGGGTAGGGTGGACTCTCCGACAGAGACGGCTGCATTCGTCTGTGTCTGCTTCGAGGCTATATCCCTTGCCCTTTCCGTAGCTGCTAGCCTTGCCAACTCTTTGGCACTTTGCTCGGCTAGGAGCTTGGCCTCCAGCTCTTCCCTCTCCTTGCATGCAGCCTGCACTGTCATTTGTAGCCTCAAAAGGCTCAGTTTGAGGTCCTTTGCGATATTGCTACGTGACGACGTGAAGTCGATAATCGCGTCCAATTGCTCAGACACCTCCATCACCTTAGGAAGGGATTCCCGCATCCTATCCATGGCCCGGATGAGTCCTGGCCCATCCATGGCAACACCTAGCTTAGTAACACCTGCCTCCGATGCCGTAGCACTACCGCACTTGTCGCTCACGCTTGATTCCATCATTCTACGCGGTGGAGACCTCACTAGGCCGCCATTAGCGAACGGATTCGCTTTCTCTTTCTCCTCGGTTTTCTTCGTTTCCTCCATGTTGTTGGGTTCCCCTCCAGCCGCTATCCAAGCCCACGTAGAGTAGTCGCTATTGTGATCCCATGGTTGTCTATGCATGCAGGGGGGCCATGAGAGGGTTGATACGGCCCTTCATGGGGAACCGTGTTCAGAGCCGGATCAGACTAAGACAGGTATAAATTCATCTGAGCCTACTCCCGCCCGACTGGCGAGGTCGGCCGGTGGAGAGTGGAACGTATTGGAGGCCTGCCAGGGTTTTAATGGGACGGAGACGACCTGTGCCGCGGGAACCTCGCCATTTCCTACTCGGTGTAACCCGGTAGTACTGAGGGAGACGACACAGGCGCCAGCCCGAATACAACGGTACCACTAGTTATTCCTTTCGCAGCCAGTTGCCATAATTGGGGTTTTACTGGCATCCGCCCCAATGCGTCTTAGGACGCTCCCTCCGTAGTTCGTTTAGCCGTTAAAGGGAGCTTAACGTTTCCAAGGTGCACCGCGGGGAGGTGAACTACATTCACACCTCCCAGCAGTCCATCTGTTAAAGTTAATTTGTTCATCTGCCAACTACCATCGACCATTATCATCTTCATCATCATCGTTGAGCTCCCCTTCTAACCGGTACACGCGACCACACACCGTCGCTCGGTAGCAGCATCACATTCGTCATCCGGCAGCAGGATATCAGTGATACATACAAGATAAGTTTTTTTTTCTGTTTCTCCTGAATACATTAAATTTGATTTTGAGTGAGTGCATGTGTGTGAGAGAGTATTTATAGCTTTAGTTTGTTTTTCGGTGTTTCACTGTTTATAATTGCGTCAGTAGTTGAGCGTCAGTAGTTGATCGTCATAAGCTCCCACAAGCGAGCCATGGATGATTTGTCGCAAGATGAATCATCTATGGCACGAAATGATGAGGTAGCCCATAGAGTTACCAGATCACGTGTATATCCAGATGGTTCAGCTTGTCCATGGGTTGTTTACTTTCAACCCAAAACGAAACCTCTAAATGTTTATCAGATCAGTAACGATCTGACGAAATGATTCTCGGCCGTGACCGAGATAATTAAAGTGAGACCAAATAAACTTCGGGTCGTTGTGTCCAACCTCAAGCAAGCTAATGAGATTGCTGTCTCTCAGCTCTTTACTCTCGAGTATCGGGTATATATCCCAGCTCGGGGTATTGAAATTGAAGGTGTGGTCTCCGATTCATGTTTGACCCCTGAGATGCTGCTGAAGCAGGGGATTGGTCGATTTAAGAACCCTCTGCTGCATCCAGTTAAGATACTGGATGTGCGCAAACTAGGCACAGTATCGATCAACAAGGGTGAAAAAAAGTTTACACCGTCGGACTCGTTTCGTGTGACTTTCTCTGGCTCAGCCCTCCCTTAATACATCGAGTTGGGAAAACTTCCACTACCTGTGTAGTTGCTCGTACCTCGGGTCATGATCAGCCAAAAGTGCCAGCAGATTGGATATACCTCCCATTGCGGCAATAAGGTGCGGTGCTCCAACTGCGGGGAGAAACATGAGGATGGCGCCTGCGAAGACAGCACACCAAAATGCGCATTCTGTAAGGGAACTCCTCCTCATGCTCTCTCGTCGTGCCCGTACAAACAACGCGGGGAACAATTAGAACGCTCGCTAAAACAGCGTTCCGGAAATTTTTCGCCGAAAGGGTGAAAAAAGCCTCACCATCAACCGATGCCAATACAAATCCCTTTGCTCCTCTGTCAGATGACGAGTCTGACTTTGATTCGGCTGAAGAGGGAACATCGTTCACTTTTCCGGAAGGTGCTTCAAGGAAGCGAAGACGCGTCCGCCCACGGAAAGTTGTTGAAAAGAAGCCCGAGACCACCTTGCCTATTTCAAAAAGAGGTGGAAAAAAGGAAAACACAATTCCTCCTGGTTTCCGTAGTACTAACTACACCCAGGACTCTCTATCTCTCCCGGGGACATCCAAAACCCCTGACGCCCCAATTTTAAGAACAGAAGACCCCTTCTCAAGTGGGTTGTTCTCATTTGATGACATTGCCGAAGGTATCTTCAAGTACCTCGAAATTTCTGACCCTCTCAAAAGCATTGTTTTGGCAATGCTTCCCACAGTGAAGACTTTTTTGAAGTAATTAACATTAAAGTGGCCCTGATCACTGTTCTACAGTGGAATTGTCGAAGTCATGTTCCTAAATTAGAATCTTTCAAATTTTTAGCTCACAATACCGGTTGTGATTCATTCGCTCTTTGTGAAACATGGCTTTCGCTCGAAATCAATCTTCCGTTTCATATTATTCGTCTTGATCATGAGGATTCACGTGGAAGAGGAATACTTTTGGGGATCAAAAAGTGCTACTCCTTCTATAGAGTGAATTTTCCTCCAATCCAGGTATTGAAGTTGTCGCATGTCAGGCTGATATTAAAAATAAAAGCCTTTGCATTGCTTCTGTGTATATTCCTCCTAGAACCTCAATCAACCGAAACAACATTCAGATATTTGTTCGGTTCTTCCTTCTCTTCGGTTGATCATGGGAGATTTTAACTCACACGGTACAGGCTGGGGAGAACTGTACGATGACAACAGGTCTTCCCTGATATATGACCTCTGTGACAACTTCAATATGACAGTTCTTAACA
Organism: Aedes japonicus; assembly: GCA_034211315.2. Taxonomy (NCBI): domain Eukaryota; kingdom Metazoa; phylum Arthropoda; class Insecta; order Diptera; family Culicidae; genus Aedes; species Aedes japonicus. The sequence continues at coordinate 59,659 of JASCZW010004876.1, forward strand.
ATGGAGAAGTAACACGTTTGGCTGGTTCATCCTCAGTTGGCAGTAGATTAGACCTCACACTTTGCTCGAATTCATTATCGTTGCACTGCACGTGGAATGTGATCCAGGATCCCCACGGTAGTGATCATTTGCCTATTAAAATTTCGATTGCCACCGGGTTCAATCCGTCAGAATCCATAAACGTCGCGTATCTTACCCGTCACATCGATTGCACAAAATTTCGGACGGCTATAGATGAAGCGGTAACGACGGTAGAAGGGCTTCCTCCGCTGGAGGAATATAACTTCCTCTCCAACCCGATCTTAGACAGCGCGCTTCAAGCTCAAACTCGACCAGTTCCAGGAACGTCATTTCACCGGAAACCTCCATCTCCATGGTGGGATCAACAATGCACCGAGGTTTACCGTAAAAAGTCCGACGCGTTAAAAGTTTTCCGTAGACGTGGAACACCTGAGCACTTCGAAGTATACACGGCTCTCGAACGCAACCTTAAGAGCCTCATCAAGGCCAAGAAACGCGGTTACTGGCGACAATTCGTGAACGGACTATCACGTGAAACGTCAATGAACACTCTTTGGAATACGGCGCGAAGACTGCGTAACCGAACAACGAATAACGAGAGTGAGGAGTACTCGGACCAATGGATCATTAAATTCGCGCGTAAAGTTTGTCTGGATTCGGCGCCGGCGCGGAAGATTCCTCGCGAAAACACGAATTCGATAGATGAGATCTCCCAACCCTTTTCAATGGTAGAGTTCTCCCTCGCACTCCTTTCTTGTGGCAATACGGCTCCAGGAGCTGATAGGATCAAATTCAACTTGCTTAAAAACCTCCCAGACGTCGCAAAGAGGCGCATGTTGAACTTGTTTAATCAGCTTCTGGAACTAAACATTGTACCTGATGATTGGAGACGGGTGAGAGTTATTGCCATTAAAAAACCTGGTAAGCCCGCGTCCGACCACAACACCTATCGACCCATTGCGATGTTATCTTGTATTCGAAAGTTGTTGGAGAAAATGATCCTCTTCCGTCTGGACAAATGGGTTGAGACGAACAACCTGCTTTCAGATACTCAATATGGTTTCCGTAGGGGTAAGGGAACGAACGACTGTCTCGCGTTACTTTCCACAGATATTCAGCTAGCTTTTGCTAAAAAAAAGCAAATGGCTTCTGTATTCTTGGATATAAAGGGGGCTTTTGATTCAGTATCTGTTGAAGTTCTTTCAGCTAATCTCCACGCTCGTGGCTTTTTTCCATTAATGAATAATTTCTTGTACAATTTGCTGTCAGAGAAACATATGAGCTTCTCTCATGGAACCTCTACAGCTTCACGATTTAGCTACATGGGTCTCCCACAGGGATCATGTTTAAGCCCTCTTTTGTTTAATGTCAAAGACATTGACAGTTGTCCAAATGACAACTGTACGTTGAGACAACCTGCAGATGACGGCGTAGTGCCGGTCACGGGACCCAATGGGGTCGATCTGCAAGGACCCTTACAGGATACCTTAGACAATTTGTCTACGTGGGCTCTAGAGCTAGGTATCGAATTCTCTGAGTTGGTAGTTTTTTTTCTAGGAAGCATAACCCAGCACAACCGAAGCTTCAAATTTGGGGTAAACCGATAACTCATTCCATGTCCTTTAAATATCTTGAGGTCTGGTTCGATTCTAAGTGCACCTTGAGATCCCACATTGAGTATCTGAAGCGAAAATGTCAGCAAAGGATCAACTTTTTCTGCACAATTACCGGGACCTGGTGGGGAGCGCATCCGCAAGATCTTCTAACGTTGTACCGGACAACGATTTTGGCGGTTATGGAATACGGTAGTTTATGTTTTCGGTCAGCGGCTCGGTCGCACATCATCAAACTGGAATGTATACAGTATCGGTGTCTGCGTGTTAGGTTGCATGCACTCGTCTCACACCATTAGTCTTGAAATGCTGGCTGGCATGTTGCCACTCTCAGATCGGTTTATAGAATTGTCTCGAACTTCTCGATTTGAATCCTCAAACTCGCTTTATGACTTTGTACCATTTGAACATAACACAGGATGTTAGCCCTTCGCCGAATATTCCCAATCCTGTCTGCTTCTCCGACTTCGGCAGTTCGGTTTATTTTGATTTATCCATGAAACAGGTGCTTCGTGGAGTCCCAGAGCATCATCTTCCTATGATTGCGCCTGCGATATTTGCTGCAAAGTTTGGCCAAGTTGATTCCACTAAATCGTTCTTCACTGACGGCTCATTGCTAGAGGAGTCAGCAGGCTTTGGAATATTCAATGAAATTTATATCGCCAATCGTAGACTTCAAGCTCCTTGTTCCGTATATGTCGTTGAATTAGCGGCACTACATTTTACGCTAGCAATTGTTGCCTCACTTACTCCGGATCAGTACTTTATTTTCACGGATAGTCTCAGTTCCATATAGGCTATTCGCTCCTTGAGGCCGGTAAAGCACTCCTCGTATTTTCTCATGAAAATACAGGAGCTTCTAAGTGCTTTATCTTCGCGTTATTGTATCATCACCTTTGTATGAGTCCCATCTCATTGTTCAATTCCGGGCAATGAGAAAGCGGACTCGCTTGCAAAGGTGGGCGCTATGGAAGGCGATATTTACGATCGACAAATCGCCTTCAATGAATTTTTTACTATTTTTCGTCAACAGTCACTTGTCAGCTGGCAGTATAAATGGAGTAAAGAAGATTTGGGGCGATGGCAATATTCTATCATCCCAAAGGTGTCGAAGAAATCTTGGTTTGGGGGTATGGATGTGGGTCGAGACTTCATTCGTGTGATGTCTCGCCTCATGTCCAATCATTATTCTTTGAACGCTCATTTATACCGAGTTGGGCTGAGCGACAGCAATCTCTGTGAATGTGGACAAGGTTTCCAGGACGCAGATCACATTGTTTGGTCATGTGCCGAGCATCGCGGAGTCAGATCTGAGCTTTACGATTCCCTTCGGGCTCGAGGTAAACAACCCAATATACCTGTTCGAGATATTTTGGCTGCATGAAGATCATTTATGTGTTTTTGACTAACATTAACCTTAGATTGTTGTTAGTTTAACCTGTATGTTTTTTTTAGCAGTGTGTGTGTATGGCGTTTGTTTTCCTTTTCAAAAATGTTCAAGTCAAAAGAAACCCAAAAGTTGTATAGTTATAAGTTTTGAGACAATTTAGAATTTAAAATTAATGTGTCATGTAAACCTTACTTTAAGTAACCTCCCCTCTCCCCACTCGTTGAATTGTTATTCCTATTTACCTCGAGACGGCCGCGAGTAATCGGTTCTATCCTCCTAACTTTAGTTTTATGACAACTGATGTATATCAATATGAAAACTTGGCTCTGTAAAGTTGATTCGATTGAGCCTTTACAAATAAATGATTTATAAAAAAAATACAACAAAAATCCAGAGGCATCTTACCGTTGGATTGCTAAAAGCCTTGGAATTGCAAATACAACTATGTCTTGTGTAACAAAAACCTTCACGGAGCGTTCGAGTGCCCGAAGGAAGGAAGGGAGTGATCGTAAAAATGCTCCAATGGATAGTAAAATTATCAGGAAAGTGGTGCAACAGTTCAAGAACCGTCCAAATGTCAATCCGACATGTCGCTAAAAAGTCCAAACTGTCAGTCGGTTTTGTGCAGAAAACCATGAAGTGTGCTGGATTACATGTTCACAAGGTTCAAAAAGCCCAAAACGGAAATGAAAAGCAAAACATCACTACGAAAACCCGCATCTTTACAACTTTACACGAAGTTGCTCACCAAATGCTGTTGCATCGTGATGGAGGACGAAACTTCCGTCAAGGCCAACGTCCACCAACTTCTTCGACAAGAATATTTCGATGCCAAGTCTAAGTTTGATGTTCGAAAAAAGAAATTATCGAAATTTGCATAGAAGTTCCTGATCTGGCAAGCGTTTTGCGGATGTGACTCCTAGGGTTTTTCTTGGCGTATGCCAATTTTTTGCGATTTTCAAATTAATTAAATATATTTGCTAAACTATTGAACTATCACTATTGCTGATGTTTTTGTTTGAAGTCCCTACATGGTAACTATGTTCATTATTGTAGTCACTTATGTCACTAATATTTTATGATAAATGCATCACCAGCCCTAGCTTTTAGTTTTTTCATTATTTTTATGTTAAAGAATAATGCTAAAAAAATGCTAAGCACTGTGAATCGCATATTTGTGACACTTGCATAGGAAACCAAAGCGAAAATTTCTACACTTATGAGGTTTACGGCAGAGCAGGTATTCATAAACTCGCCTGTTTTAAATTCAATCAACAAAATATAATAATCAATATAGATATAAAATCAAACATAGAATCATCAATGAAGTATCATTAGCACTGTGTTATAAATCTTATTCTCAAATTCAGCCATTGGTTTGTTTGTCTTCCACATATAAATATACAGCGATTCCACGGGAAAAGAATAGAGTTGAAAAAAAAAAGTTGTCCGATTTTGCTCAAAATCGCTTGGTATGTTCTTCATCAAAAATAATAAGACCCGTATTTTTTTATTTTTTTATTAGGGTGACCATGTTCGATATAGGGTTACCAGAAAAATCGACATTTTTCGAATTTTTTTATTTTTGAAAACTTATAACTTCTGAACCGCTCAATTGATTTTAAATATTTTTTTTATAAATCGAAAGATTATTACTTCTTGTTTTTATTCAAAATATTTGTTAAAATAATTAATTTACTCAAATTTGCTAAAATGGTCAATATATTTGTTTTTTATGATTTTTGAAATGTTGGACCACAACGACTATTTATTTTTATATTTTTTTATTAAAATTCAAACATTTTTACATAACATATCAAAAAATCTCAAATGTTCATCGAGCCGTTTTTGAGTTAAATTTTTTGAAAATTTCAAGTTTTTTGCCTATACACACATGGAATGAGCATCATTTTCCATCACTTCAAAATAACTGCGGGAATCATTTCATTGAAGTTATCAAACTTATTCCTAATAAATTCATGATAACCATGTTGACAAATCTAGTTTTATTTGTGAAGTAATGTACTCATCATAAGTAGGGGAGGCTGGTTCAATTCTGATTCCATTAAATGTAAGAACTATAAATCAGCCTCAAATTGTTTAAAAGCAGAGACCAACATTGCTAGGGTTTACTCAGCCATGGTTTACGCTATAACTGGAGCCACAATGGTCCGTTAGCGTCCAAATTCAGCATGAGTGCTCATAAGGATTGCAGGGGCACTCATGCCGAATTTGAGTTGTAGCGTAAACCACGACTGAGTAAACTTAACTCATATTTTGAATTAATCCACATTGAGTGAACCGAACTGAAACCTTACTAAAGAAACGTTTAATACAATGAAGCACGACTGCTCAAATGGCCTTGTTAAGATTAATAGTTACAGGAAACCTACTCCTAAACTATATGGTTATGCAGTGGAAAGGAGAACAAAGTTGGATAAAAGCTATTCCTACATTTGTAATACCTGCTATTGCAGACTTTATCGCTTTATCAAGTAAGAAAACGAGCCAGCAAATCCAACTTCAGTTAATCTAGAATGTAAAACTCAAGAACTCACTGTTTCTGAACCGTGTTTAATATTCAAAGAGCAATATCCTACTTTTTAAATTTGATTTTCAATGTTTTTCAGTAGCCGCCCAAAAAATTGTATTCTGGCTGGTTCAAGTGCAACGTCTGCGTATGCATTTATCATCAGAATGTTAAATTAATGTTTAAAACCCTTAAGGTTAAGAAACTTATTCCTAACCATTTTAAAACGTATCATGAAATCCTACAGAGAAATGTTGGTTGAAAACCTGTGATCATTGCCCGGGTACGCAAACACTGGAGAATGACCTGATGAATTTTCTTCAAAATATCGATTCCTTAGAATTTAAACAATGGGAGCAAACAGATCGTTGTCATCTAAATTCAATGCGAATGGATGCAGAAGAGTTTGTCGAAACATTTTTAGAAAAATTAAGCGAATTATCTCCGCATAATATTATTACAGAGCATCAAGGTAACTACTTGAAACAAAAAAATTAATATTAATTTGGAAGCAACTGACTGCATTATAATTGCTGACTTCTCTGAAAATTACTGTTTTGTTATTCAGGACGCTATACAAGGTTTTCATTGGGCAAACGCTCAATGCACAATCCATCCTTTTGCCATATATTATAAGGATGAAGCACAAAATTTAAAGTTTACAAGCTTCATAGCAATCGCAGAATTTACTAAACATAACCATGTTGCCGTTCGGCTGTTTATAACAAATTGTGTGAATTTCATTAAAAAAAAGCTACCTCATCTGAAAAATATCCATTTTTTTTTCTAATGAAGGCAGTCAATACAGAAATAAGATGACTGCTTTCAATTTGTGCCACATGTACAAGGATTTCGGTCTTAATGCAGAGTGGAACTTTTTTGCCACTTGCCATGGAAAAGGGCCTTGAGACGCTTTAAGAGGCGTTCTAAAGTGAAACGCTTCAAAAGCAAGTTTACAAGGCCATCATATTACAACTGCATACGAACTTTACTCTTGGGCTGTTTCTTAAGTAGATTCCAAAATATATTACTGGTTTTTCTCGGAAAAAGATTACAATGCAATGGAAAAGAAAATAAAGAACCGTTGTACTCCTGTAAAACAAATCTCTGGGACACAATCGTTTCATTACTTTAAGCCACAAAATGAAAATGGTAAGAATTTTGCACTGTAATTTTTTTTTTGATGAATTATGAAAAATAAAAATAATTAAATAATCAAATTAAATGCTGAGTTTTTATTGAAGGTAATCTGAGAAAACCCTTGCTTGTAGTCTAAAGCTTTGAGATTGGAGCTCCAATTCCTCAATATAGCGGAGCCTCGTCCAATCCCGACCCTGTGGTCAATTCCGACCTCCCAAGATTCTCTCAGACAGCGCTGGTAGCCAAATTTTTAATAATACCAATGGAAAGCTTTCATTACACAAAAAATTTCAACGTACATTGCATTGGTCGGAGAAATTGTGTTTTTAAGATTTCAAAATTGACAAAATTTGAGAAAAAATGTTCTACACCCTAAAAAAAATTGTGTTCTAGTTTCGGTTCGGTTCCCTCAAAATAACCCTAATGTGGAATAATTCAAAAAATGAGTTAAGTTTACTCAGTTGTGGTTTACGCTACAACTCAAATTCGGCATGAGTGCCCCTGCAATCCTTATGAGCACTCATGCTGAATTTTGACGCTAACGGACCATTGTGGCTCCAGTTATAGTGTAAACCATGGTTGAGTAAATCCTAGCAATGTTGGTCTCTGCTTTTAAACAATTTTAGGCTGATTTATATTTATTGGAATCAGAATTGAACCAGCCTACCCTACTTATGATGAGTACATTACTTCAAAAATAAAACTAGATTTGTAAACATGGTTATCATGCATTTATTAGGAATAAGTTTGATAACTTCAATAAAATGATTCCCGCAGTTATTTTGAAGTGATGGAAAATGATGCTCATTCCATGTGTGTATAGGCAAAAAACTTGAAATTTTCAAAAAAATTAACTCAAAAACGGCTCGATGAACATTTGAGATTTTTTTATATGTTATGTAAAAATGTTTGAATTTTAATAAAAAAATATAAAAATAAATAGTCGTTGTGGTCCAACATTTCAAAAATCATAAAAAACAAATATATTGACCATTTTAGCAAATTTGAGTACATTAATTATTTTAACAAATATTTTGAATAAAAACAAGAAGTAATAATCCTTCTATTTATTAAAAATATTAAAAATCGATTCAGCGGTTCAGAAGTTATAAGTTTTCAAAAATAAAAAAATTCGAAAAATGTCGATTTTTCTGGTAACCCTATATCGAACATGGTCACCCTAATAAAAAAATAAAAAAATACGGGTCTTATTATTTTTGATGAAGAACATACCAAGCGATTTTGAGCAAAATCGGACAACTTTTTTTTTTTCAACTCTATTCTTTTCCCGTGGAATCGCTGTATATACATGTATACTCGATTTTGCGAACCTCGATTGTATGTACCCTCGATTTTATGTACTTCATTTTATGGATTACCTTGATTTTATGTACATGATTTTTCACATGTTTCATTTTTATTCAAGGACAGTTTTCTCGTATTATCTAAATTGTTT